>JBBBDQ010002491.1:377500-440819 GCA_037127315.1 Ascarosepion bandense
AACAAAACAAATATAAACATAAAGCCCACGATTACGAAAGTAAGCAAACACCCAACCATGACCCAAAAAAATAAACCATCATGCGGAAAAGTGCGTTAAGATGAATGTCGAGTCAGTAAAAGAGGTCATTACAACAAAAGAGCCCAATCCGATAGAAATCGATTCAATAAATAATCACTCATGCTTACACCAAACAATAAGATAATAATGAAATATTAATAAGATAAAAAAAAACAAGCAATAAAAAAAAATAATCCCACACCAGCACGATAAAAATAAAAATAAAATATATTTAAAAAAAATAAAGCAAACCAAGCAATAACAATAAAGGCCACTCCCACAAAAATCACACCATGCTCAATATAAACAAGAAATGTCCGGGATGTAACAGTAAACTAGCCCTGACGAGTGGTATAAAAACATAAAGATTTTTTACATAACTTTTAAGATAGCATGAACCCACTCAGTGAGAGTGACCAACTCTTCGTTCTTTATGCTTATCTTTCTGTCTGTGTGTCTTTATGTGTGTGTCTCTCTCTCTCTCTCTCTCTCTCTCTCGCTCTCTCTCTCTCTCTCTCGCTCTCTCTTTTTAGCCTAGAAGCTTTCCTCCGCGAAAAGTCCTCTGACATCCTAGCGCTCTGTGAGACCAACCTCAACTCATCAATTCCCTTCTCTGACTTCTCAACCCTGGTTATCTTCCCCTCTTAATAAAGGATTCCATTGTCCACATGCATGGGCTGGGGGTGTCTACGTTAATGAACACCTCCCTGTAGCTAGAGTGACTTCACTCGAATCCCCCGCCCACTAATATGTATACCTCCGTCTATCACTTCTCAGTTCGGTTAGCTACCTTTTCTTCCTTTACCGTTCCCCTTCTTCTTCTGACTTCTCCCTACCAGACAGCATTTCTGATAATATAGATACGGCTACTTTCTACCACCCATTCGCTCACATATTTGTGTTCGGAGACCTTAACGCCCATCATGCTGAGTGGCTTAAAGACTCTGTTACTTATTCATCAGGCATCCACGCCATGTACTTTGCTATTTCCCAGTCCCTTATGCAAGTAGTGGCCTTCCCCACCCGCTTACCAAACATTCCTTCTGGGCACGCCTTTCTACTGGATATATGCTTTAACCTCTGCACCTAACTCCTGACAGGTCTCGCAGTTGCCGATGGGGCAACATCGGCAACTCCGACCATGCTGTTGTCTCTCTTAATATCTCTCTTCACTCTCACCCCTCCAGGAACCTCCTACTTATAGGACCTCCTACTGCTAATAAAGAGCTGACTGGTACGCCTTCCGTGACTTCCTTTGCGATGTCCTTTGGGGGAAAGTGTTCGTTCTTCCGGTTGATGACTGTGCCTCTGAGATTTCGTCCTGGGTGAAAGCTGGCATTGATGCCTTCATACCTATCAGGAAGTTTCGTCTCAAACCTCATTCCTCCCCTTGGTTCTCTCCTGCCTGTTCGTCCGCCATTACCCACAGAAATCACTACTTTGGACTATTTAGGAGACAGTCATCTGACCACAACAGGTGCCTATTCACGTCTCCTCGTAATGAGTGCAAGAGAATCTTGAATGACGGCAAGCAGTTGTTTGCTGAGAGAATGAGACAGCGCATAGCTGACCGCAAGTTCGGCTCTTAAGAATATTGGCGATTATGCAAACGGGTGCTGAACAATAGCAAATCCTCTATCCCTCCTGTAATCAACGAATTCGAGGTCATCGCGTCATCAGTGGACAAGGCTGAGTGATTTATTCGCAGATTCTCATCCAACTCCACACTTGACTCATCTGGAGTACACTCACTCGACTTCCCTATCAGAACTGATGCTAAACTGTCGGATATATACATTACCCCGACAGTAGTATCCCGTGTAATATCAAAACTGGACCCCAACAAGGCTAGCGGCGGTGATGGAATTCCGGTGATTGTCCTTAAGAAATGTCCACCTGAACTCTCCCCTGTCCTCTCTAAACTCTATAACTACTGATTCTCTGATTCCTGTTTTCCCTGCATTCTGGAAGTTCTTTTCTGTCGTTCCTGTATTTAAGAACTCTGGTGAACCTTCGGACCCATCCAACTATCGTTTATCAGTCTTCTACCTATTTTCGGAAAGGTGTTCGAGGCCATTATTAATGCTGAAATAGTTCAGCATCTTACTGCCCATAAACTCTTCTCCGACAGGCAGTATGGCTTCAGCTTTGCCAGATCCACGGCCGACATGCTAACGACAATTACGGAGTACATGTTTCAGGCCCACGAGGAGTCCAGCATGCTGTTACTTTGGACATCTCCAAGTCTTTTGACAGGGTTTGGCACGCTGGCCTTCTATGCAAGCTACGGGATTATGGTACTACCGGACGATTTCATGATCTGATCAAATCTTTTCTACATAATTGCATAATGAATGGCATGCTTCCACATCATACGGTACAAACGCTGGTGTCCCTCAGGGCTCTATCCTAGGCCCGACTCTCTTCCTCATTTTCATAAATGACCTCTCAGACGAGATCAAGAGCCAGGTAGGCATCTACGCTGATGACATCACAATTTACTCCCACATCAGTAAGAATCCAGGCGTGACATACAAACATAATCATTCTGCTGATCTTGAGAGGGATCTACACTCGGTGGTGAATTGGGGTAAGAAGTGGTTTGCAAATTTCAATGCGTCTAAGACCAAGCTGCTGTCTGTCAATCATCACAGGCAACCTCTCCTGCCTCCCATAAGCATGGACCAAGCGAGTCTCCCCGAAAGCAATACTTTGCGTTTCCTCGGCCTTACCCTCTTCTCTGATCTCAAGTGGAAACACTACATTGTGTCAATCGCGAAATCCACTGCTAGGAAGTTTGGGTCACTGTTTCGGGTCAGGAAGTTTTTCCCACCTGAAACCAACCTGCATATATACAAATCAACCATTCGTCCGTGCAATGAGTACTGCTGCCATATATGGTCAGGTGCCCCAGCTGTTCATCTCCGTGTTCTTGACAGGTTCCAAAGGAGAATAAGTAATGTGATAGGTACCGACTTGGCGGCTCGATTACGTCCACTTTACCACCGACGAGATGCGGCCTCCCTTTGTCTGTTCTGTAAATGCTTCCATGGCTTCTGTTCAAACGAGCTTGAGTCACTGGTGCCTCCGCAACAGGTGTTTACTCGTGTAACCACACTGGCAATTGGGTCCCACCCGTTCACAGATCAACGAAATGCAGACGATAATTCTACTCCTGCAGCTTCTTTTCCCGCACTTCCCGCGTGTGGAACTCGCTTCCTTATTCTTGCTTTCCTGACGGCTAGGACCTCCAGGAATTTAAATGCAAGGTCAATTCTTATCCCTTAACTACTTGACCCTACTTCTTTCCACACTGTCCTGTAGATCCTTTTTTCTCTCACCTTCGCAACTGTCATCATACCTGTATTCCCATCCTTCTCTTGCTCCTTTCTAACTGGTTCATCCTTCTCCTCACTCTGCTCTAATCCTTTTACTCTTATGTAGCCCCCTGCACATCAGTGGCGTTCCCGCCTTGCTCGGGGTGATATGATTAAAAAAATCTCATTCCGTAATGAATTAGAGCACTCTGGCTATTGGGCGTGTATAATGATAATGTATACGCTAAAACGTCTGCCTTCGTCTACCGAGCGCCCATAGCCTAGAGGTAGAATCGCCGACTGACGCAAATTCGGTCGGGTTTCAATCCTGGGTTAAAAGCAATCGGAGTCTAACCGTATTGATGAGCTGTGATACAGCAAAACAGATCTGTCTGCGGATGACTATATATATATATATATATATATTGCAATCTCAATTGTATGCCAATCTCCCAAAAGTGTCTTACGTGATCAGGGCAAGAAGAATGAAATGGACAAGACTCGACCTTGATGTTTCGTGACTCAAAATATCTCCAACGACGGTGTAGGAGGACGGCAACAACATTCCTCACTCTCCTGTTCATTTCAAGGTGAAATATTAGACAAGCTCAAATTGATTATGTCTGAAAGAGAAAAATGGAGGAAACTTTTAAAGAATCAGGAACAACCGACCAATGGTGATGATGTATATATATATAATATATCTATATCTATATCTATTAATGCTGGTTTCACTGAATAATATAGACAAGTTTTGTCTATTAATTTTCCGTAGGATCCGTTCATACCGTCTGATATACTTGATGGTGATGTCGTTGAAAGACAACAAAAAATCACAGAAATTGTGGATTTTTTTATCGGGTCTAAAAGCTTACTTGTGACAGCAAAAACATCATCTACTTTCTCTTCTGCTCAATTTGCCCCAACAGTGGATATATCGGCGAATCCGGTAATAGCTTTAGACTTCGCTTCAATAATCACAAACTAAATATACGACAAAAAAATGTATACTCCCCAATTGCAGCCCATTTTAATCAACCTGATCATACTATAGAAAATTGCAAATGTTTACTAATAGACTCCAATTTTAGTTCTACATACACACGCAGAAAGAAAGAAACATACTGGATTTTAAAATTAAATACACACAAGCTAGGGTTAAATAGGGACTTAGGTGTGTTGAATCTTTCCAAATATTTCAATAGCTAAAAAATGTTTTTCAGATATTCCAATAAATTTTTATCTAAAACAAACAGACTTTCTCTACGGTCGTGCCGCATGGTGTGAACAAACACACCACGTGATGTAAACAAAAAAATATTCGAACGCTATCGTGAAATACGTTTCTAATTCAAATTTAAAAATCAGTTGTTTCTGATGAAGGACCGAGGGCGGTCTGAAATATAAAATATAATAAAAATAAACAAATACTGTTAAAAAAAAGTACATTTTTAAATTCAAAACTTTTTATTAATATTCTTTCCTATACATATTAAGACAGTATACGTGGATGATCATCACTATATATATATATATATATATATATATATATATATATATATATATATAATGGTATCTCCTGCCAAGTAGCTTGTATTTGTTCCCAAAGTGTGTTTTGCGAAGTAACATTAGATTAATTTTTTATCCAAAATATCCCATAGGATTTAGATCAGGGCTTTGTGGGGCCAATTCAAATTCTGAAGCCTTTTAAGTTAAATAATTCTTACAAAGGTTTGGCTTTTCATCCTGTATTTGAATTTCAGTGAGGTTTTTAGGAAATCACCCCTGTCCTAAAACTTTTGCACACTACCGGTAGTGTGCAAAAGAGTTAGGACAGGGGTGATTTTAGACTTTATTTTGATGCCTCATAAAAGATAAAATAGTTCTTGTCCTAATACTTTTTCACAGTACTATATATATATATATATATATATATATACTAGGTGCGATTTGTAAAATTGTCGCAATTATTTTATTATTTTAAAGCACAAGGCTATTATAGTAAATATTATATTTATTTTATAAAAAGTATTTTTTTCTTGTTAAAGCATTTGAAATTTAAAAATACTTTAATTAAATTGTTATTTTCTGTCAATATGCCTCATAAAAGATAGAATAGTTCTTGTCTTAATACTTTTGCACAGTACTGTATGTCCGTTCTTCAATATGGCAACAAATACTGGAAAATCTCACCAACGATGAAGAAGCAACTGAAATGTGGTACTACAGAAGGATGCTGAGGATACCATGTACCGAACAAATTAACAATGACGAGGTTTTGGAGTGAATAGAAAGGAAAAGGAAACTGATGATTTAACATCACTGAAAGACAAGTGAGATTTCTGGGATGTGTAATGAGAAATGTGTTCTTGAAGAGTCTGATACACACAAGATTGATGGACGGAAGGAGAGACAGGGAAACGCAATGCATGTCATACCTGATGAGCATGATCAAATGAATGCCAGGCCAGGGTTTAGGAGGGGCAACAAGAGAAAGCCTGTTAAGAGTTACAAGATATGGGGAGACGTAGAAACTCATGGTCGCCTACGTCCTGAAGGGACATGGCACATAGAAAAAGAAGAAGTCGTTGAAGGCTAATACCGATTCCCACTTGAATGTTTTAGAATAATTTTAGATTCATATCTCTAAGCAGTCGGGGTGTTTAGTGGGCTAAATTCGGAAATCTCACGCTGCTTTTCCCTCTCTCTCCTTCTATTTATCCGACCTGTGTGTATCAAGTTCTCCAGGCTTTCCTTCTTCATTACGTGACCCAGAAATCTCATTTGTCTCTTCCTGATATTTATTATCAGTTTTCTTCTCGTTTGTATCCTTTGCAACACCTCATCGTTGCACACGTGCACTGTCTATGATATCCTCAGCATCCTTCTGTATAACCTCATTTTTGCTGCCTCATGCCTATACTTCATCCTTAATGAGATCCTCCAACATTTACTTCCATACAGAAGGATATATATCACATAGAAATCCAGCACTCTTATCTTTCTTTCCATTTTCAATTGAATGTGCCGGTTAAATGGTGAAATCGTTTCTAGATTGTTGGCTTAAATGGACAAGGTCGTTGCATTCACAGATCATTCTACACTTTGGGACTGCCTACTACTCGATGAAACCTCCCGTTGACTCATTTGTCTGCGCAATTGGCGTTTGGTGAAATGTACGGTGTGCTGTTTCTTTCTAGGCATTTAGATTAGGGGCGCAAAATTGGTTTAGAAATGATCCCATTCTTAGACGGCAATTTTTTGTTTAATTAAACCTAACCCTAACCCTAACCGGCATGAGGTGGGGTGTTTTAGTCAGAATAGTAAATTTCTAGCCGTCTTCAAGGAAAAATGTATCAGCAGAACCCACAGAGTATTTGGGTCGCACAGCGTAAGAATAATTTGAGTAAGGAAAGTTTTATTTTTTTTAACAGAAGAGGTCGTCGTTTTGGACAAGAAATCTTAAATTTAAGAAATGTTTTAGTTTAAGTTTTACGATTTGACACCATTGATGCGCTCTGGTAGTGTAAAATTTGATTTATTGCAAACTTAGAATGTTTGTAGGGTATGAGAATATTGTCCGAAAATAAAGCTTAAAACTTAAGTATAGTGGCACCTCGATTTACGTCGGTTCGACTTACGTCACTTTGGGAATTACGACGTTACTTCCGTACAAAATACATCCATTCAAAAACATTCATTGCATTGATATGAAATTTTTTTTTGTGAAAATCAAAGGTTCGGACCTTGATCTACAAGTTAACGATTTTGGTTGAATTCGCATAAGGCGTTTCATAGAAGAGTTTGCGTTTTCTAAGGGTTTCGACGATTTCTGGTGTACCCTGTAATTCGATCCGAAAATATTTTCCGCACATCAAATGTTCATGTCATGATCGACAAGTGATCCAATTTTTTGTTGAAATCGGACAAAGGGTTTCGGACGAGTAGGGTTCGTTAGAGTGAACACACACACACACAGACAACACATACACACACACACACACACAATTCTTTCTGATATATATAGATTTTATTGGTTCCAAAGAATGTTTGTGTACAATGATCTGTACTTGATTTCGGTTGAATTCGGTCAAGGCGTCTCGTAGGAGAAGAGTTCATAAATTCTAAGTTGTCGGTGATTTCTGATGTACTCTGTTAATCGATTTGAAAAAAAAATGCGTTCGTCAAAGGTTCATGTCATAATTGACAAGTGACCCAATTACGCTTGAAATCGGACCAAAGTTCAATGTCTTTAGTATCTACTTCCTTATAGGCTGTGAGAATATATAATAGTAACAATCCTACCAGATTTGAAGATACGTAGAGTCCATAGAGCCCATGGGAATATCAAAATTGTCCTCTATGGAATTAAATTTTTTTCCACTGTCCTTCTTTGTAAATGAGCACAGATGTTTTTGCATTCATTATTATTATTCTCTACTCCTCCGTTATATCTGAGTAAAGAGTGGCGAATTCCAATGCTGTAACAAATAGTTTTTTTTGAAATTGATGGATAATACTCCTCGATATCGAATTGGATAAAAGAGCAGTTGTTTTTTTTTTCTTTTATATTATAAAACCAATTAGTTACATCTGTGGTGTTTTTCCATAATCTTAATTCCAAGTATTCCAAGATTTGTTTGTTAATCCTTTCTAATATGTTCTTAGAAATGTTTCCGATCTCTGGTCTGGTGGTATTTATCATTCTCGTGGTGGGATTTATATTGAAGTTTTCTTTATGATCTTTTATTTTTATGTAGAACTCCTTTGTGTCGAGTTTTACTACTCTGTTACTTATTTTTAATTTATCTGTGATTTTTTTTATTAGCTGTGTTAATCATATCAACTAAGTCCGTCTTATTTCTAACAACTTTTTTATAATTTTTTGTCAAATGACTCTCTCTCTCTTTCTATATATATATATATATATATATATATATATATATATATATATACACGAAAAATCTTAAGTGAGCCAAAACCTACCGCGATTTCACACTACGGATTGTCAGGGAAAAGTGTGAAACCGCGGTAGGTTTTGGCTCACTTTAGATTTTTCGTGTGTTTTTGCTCTACTATTGTATTTTAGTACTTTCGTATCGAGCACTTTTTCTTGTGTTTGGTTCCGTTTGGGTTTTTTTTTTCTTTACTGCGGAATCTTGAATGTTTGTTCTTGTTCCGCAGGTTTCTTTTTTTTTCTCCCCATTTATCCGACGACTTAGTACGCCGGATTGTAACGGATTTAGGTTCTGTTTTTTAATGGTTTTTTCGAAGGCTTATATTGGCATAAATTTACGGAGTGCATTCATACAGAGTCTAAGTAGTTATTATTATCATCATACACACACACACACACACACACACACACACATATATATATATATATCTGTAAATTCAGATGAAATTTAAAGAGGAAATAGCTATTTTCAACATGTCGTTTTAAGATATGCATTATCAATAAGAAAATATTCTTAAGAAATGTAAAAGGGGAAAATATGAAAAAAGAATGTCTGAAAAACTTTTCTTTTTGCTATCTGATAAAAGTTATTACACCTAAAGATGCTAGAGACCCAGCAGAGCAGGCCCAACAAACACTCTCTCTGTTTACAAAACGACGGCTTTCTGGACCTGATAAACAGCGTCACCAAAACATTCAGGGAGTATCTTTTTTCATAACTTTTTCCCCGTTTCCAGTTCGGAAGAGAGGGGACGGAACCGGTCCACTGTTTTTTTTTTATTTTAAAATTTGGCATGGCCGATTATAATAAATTCTTTTTGTCTTTAACGATTCTATCGCAAACCAGACAAAGGAGAAGAAATTTTCGGTTTTTTTAATTCGTGGGGGGTGGGGGTGATATTTAGATTGCCCATCGTTGTACCATTTGGGTCTGAAGAGCCGCGCCAAGAACACAAGAGCGGCGAAATATGTATAATCCAAACTAATAATTAAAAATCCGTGATGTAAAATATTACTCTGTTAAATAAATGAATTTAACATTGAGTTCTCTAGAGTTCGTCTCCTTTGGAATTTATCCGGATTACATACCAAGTGTACAACATTATATATATATATATATATATATATATATATATATGTAGTTTAATAAAAAGAAGACAAAAGAAATACGCGTTTCGTCTGTGATTGACTTTATCAAAGCAAAAGATTACAAAAAAAAACAAAAATGAAACAGCACTAATAAAAAGAGTAAGCAATTTGTTCAGAAGGGAAGTTATCATGAATGCTGCTATCCAATACTACCAATATATCAATTTGCGCCCCGGTTTTTTCTCAGTCACACCTTCGCTTATGGAAATAACAATGAAACAGACTAACATACATCATAAAAAGTCCAAGGAAAACGGTTAAATTCGCTTCATTTTAACATCTCATGACATTGCGCTATACATGAAAGAGTTCTAAAACTAAAATATTCTGTTAATTTTTTTGAATGAGTTAAAAACAGTTTTTCTTTTGTTTTCTTTTTATTTAACCATCCCGTCCTTAATCTCACATCATAACTGAGTATATTTTACACCCCCCCCACACACACATACACACACACACACACATATATATATATATATATATATATATATATATAATACTGTGCAAAAATATTAGGACAAGAATTATTTTATCTTTTATGTGGCATCAAAATAAAGTATAAAATCACACCTGTTCTAACAATTTTGCACACTACCGGTAGTGTGCAAAAAAGAGTGATTTTCCTAAAAACCTCACAGGGTGATAGTCCAAAACTTTGGTGGAATTATCGAAATAAAAATGAAGAGGAAAGAAGTTATGGGAATTTCATTTGGCCCATACAAAACTCTCATCTCAGTTCTATCGAGCATCTATTGGATATTCTGGATAAACAAAATTGATAAACCTAATGTCACTTTGCAAGGCACATTTTGGGAATTTCGCAGGAGATACCATTAGACACATTAAAGAAGCTTGTGATGTCAATGACTGACAGAATGAAAGCTGTGATCAAAAGAAAATGCTAATATACTAAATATTAAAATTATTTTGTAGCAAGTATTTTTTTCTTGCTAAAGCATATGTCGAGTAAATCAAATATAATTACTTAAATTAAATTGTTTAATTTCTGTCATAAAAGATAAAATAGTTCTTGTCCTAATACTTTTGCACAATACTATATATATATATATATATATATATATATATATATATAAGTGTGTGTGTTTGTATGTGTGAGTGTGTGTGTAAGTGCCTGTGTTTATAATATTTCACGTGTCCGGGTGTACTGCTTACTTAAAAAAAAAAAAACGAATATATTTATTAAATATACATACGTCTTTATCAGACCTGTAAATATTTTACTTTAAACATCTAGTCCGGAAATCCCTAATACGTAGAAAGGGGAAAGGGGAAAAAGTTAATAGACACCAAACATTTTTTCAAGTAGTGTGGAAAAAGAGTCAGTTAAACAGATTTATAAATCATGTCTCATTACATCTCAACATCGGCCCTATCTCGTTTCGTATGCACTAGACGTCGTAGTCTCGTGTGACGTCACCGTCTCGCGAGACTTCCTCTTAACCTATTAAGACTTCCGCTGTAAGGTGATACCGATATTTAAAGTCATGGCTACTGTTTAGTGTCGTTGTTTTTAAATCATTTTATTTTGTTTCATTTTACTTTAATTTATACATATTTTCTCTTTCTGTTCTTTCGAATTCTCGAGTTATTTTTTTATTTTTATTTTTGTTAAAGAGGAAAAACAGCGTTGCATCATCACTGGTGTATGTGGTAAAATTAAAGAGTAACACGCACGCATATGGCAACGCACATATAAATACATACAAGTAGAGACGAAAAATGTCTTTATTTATTCTTGTGAATATTTCTGAAATCACACTCATGCACGCAAGTATACAAATGGCCTCTCTCTCCGTGTGGACGTTACATCCTACCTGTCATATATCTTAAATATTTGTTTTTAATATAAAAGTCCAGATGGGAAAAAATATTTTTTTAATTCATGCATAATATATATATATATATATATATATATATATATATATTTTAATTCAGATACTTCAATCCAAGGGAAAAAAGCAGGAAGGTAAATTCCAAAAAACCCGATCTTAATTAATATTAAAAATTTTATTTTAATATTAAAAAATGATACAGGAAGAGAGCTCCATGTAATAAAATATTACAGAGCAAATATATATTAAAAAAGGATTAATTCAAAGATGTTGAATGGCCATTTCGATATGAAGATCCCCACGGGGGACAACACATCACCTCAGCAACAGAAAGGATTTTTCTGTTGCTGAGGTGATGTGTTGTCCCCCGTGGGGATCTTCATATCGAAATGGCCATTCAACATCTTTGAATTAATCCTTTTTTAATATATATATATATATATATATATATATATATATATATATATATATATATATCGTACTGTGCGAAAGTATTAGGACAAGAACTATTTTATCTTCCATGAGGCATATAGACAGAAATAAACAATTTGATTAAAGTCATTTTATTTGATTCACTCAAAAAATTCTTTATCAAGAAAAAACATTTGTTACAAAATAAATTTAATATTTAGTATAATAGCCTTTTGCTGTGATCAAAGCCTTCATTCAGTCAGGCATTGACGTCACAAGCTTCATTCAATGTATCTAATGCTATCTCCTGCCAAGCAGCTTGTATTTGTTCCCAATGTTGCGAAGTAACATTAGATTTATTAATTTTTTAGCCAAAATATCCCATAGATGTTCAATAGGATTGAGATCAGGTCTTTGTCGGGGTCAATTCAAATTACGAAGCATTCGTTCCTCTTCCTTTTAAGTTAAATAATTCTTACAAAGTTTTGGCTTTTCATCCTGTATTTCAATTTTAGTGAGGTTTTTAGGAAAATCAACCCCTGTCCTAATAGTTTTGCACAGTACCGGTAGTGTGCAAAAGAGTTAGTACAGGAGTGATATTAAACTTTATTTTGAGGCCTCATAACAGATAAAATGGTTCTTGTCCGAATACTTTTGCACAGTACTGTATATATATATATATATATATATATATATATATACTAGGTGCTATTTGACATCAAAAGCTTCTTCAATGTATCTAATCGTATTTCCTCCCAAGCAGCTTGTATTTGTTCCCAAAGTGTGTTTTGCGAAGTAACATTAGATTTATTAATTTTTTATCCAGAAAAAATATTGAGGCCTCATAACAGATAAAATGGTTCTTGTCTGAATACTTTTGCACAGTACTGTATATATATATATATATATATATATATATATATATATATATATATATATATATATACTAGGTGCTATTTGACATCAAAAGCTTCTTCAATGTATCTAATGGTATTTCCTCCCAAGCAGCTTGTATTTGTTCCCAAAGTGTGTTTTGCGAAGTAACATTAGATTTATTAATTTTTTATCCAGAAAAAATATTGAGGCCTCATAACAGATAAAATGGTTCTTGTCTGAATACTTTTGCACAGTACTGTATATATATATATATATATATATATACTAGGTGCTATTTGACATCAAAAGCTTCTTCAATGTATCTAATGGTATTTCCTCCCAAGCAGCTTGTATTTGTTCCCAAAGTGTGTTTTGCGAAGTAACATTAGATTTATTAATTTTTTATCCAGAATATCCCATAGATGTTCAATAGGATTGAGATCAGGGCTTTGTGGGGGGCCAATTCGAAATTCTGTGGGAAGATAAAGGGAAGTATAACGTCGCCATCACCAGTGATCAATCCAAACGAATTAGAGCATCGTTGATTACGTTTCAAGCCACGAAAAGTTTGGTATAAAATGAATAACGAACCCAATCTGCAAGAGGCACGATTCATAATGCAACGAGGACAAAGTGCGTGCAGCCCAAGTTAGACTGTTAACATGAGAGCGAGGACGAAATGTAAAATCAGCCTGACATCAGATTGATACCTAAACACACCACAATGTTCGTATTATAGTTTCCGATGCGAATGCCAAAGTGTACAGCATGCCCTTTCCGAATTTCATAAGGAGAGAATTGCGTCATGGTGTTATTTTTCTCACAGACGGTGGCCAACTGACCCTACTGCACTGGGCAGTCGACAAACCCCCCTCACCCCCCCCAAAAAAACAACCATGCGCATTAGCGAATCGATAAATATGACCTCGCGAATATATACACTACATTCCACAATTATTAGGCCACCCCCAGAATGATTCTTTTGTTATTATTACTTCGCAAAATTTAACAAGGCAGCCTGAAAGCCTTTGCTTCGGCCACCCAATAAGAAGAAGAGACTAGCATAGGGAAGAGAGCACAAAAACTGGACACAAGAACAGTTCATTTAATGCACATGTTATTGTGTAGTATTAAGAAAATAACCATTATATTTTCATTTAGAAATATCACCTTGGCAATAAATACTAAAAATAGTATGATATGCATCATTTTTTTTCACTGGGTTGGCCTAATAATTATGGCCGGTAGTATATATAAAAATATTAGTCATCCACATACAAGCCTATTTCGCTGTATCACAGCACATCAGTGTGGCTAAACATATTCACTTGCTTCTGGCCGGGTTTGAATCTCGACCGATTTGGTGTCAGCCGGAGTCTCTACTCCCTAAGCCATCGGCGCATGGGATCGTAGATGGGAAATTTTAACGTCTTGTAAATAAGCAGTGTATACAGACGCCAGTCATTTCTGAAGAATCACGCATATAGCAGAAGTGGAAACTGTTTTTAAAATTTTCTTCTCTAGAGAGCTCAATCATAATGAGAGCATAATATATATATATATATATATATATATATATATATAATTACAGATGTCAAATCTGTGAACGGCGAGGATAATTCAACAAGATATATTTAATGCAAAATATTAAGAGTTATATTTGTATAAAGAGCTCAGTGGATGTTATCCGGAGCAATATAATATTTATAAAGGAAAACTCAACACATCATTTAGATTTGTGATAAATTATAATTCATTTCTATGAGCTAAATTAGCTCATTTCATCAGACCACTCTTTATTCATTCTATTCGGTATAATTATTTTCTCGGAATCTGGAAAATATTTGTACTAAATGGAACAAATATAGTGTGGTTTGATGAAATGAGCTAATTTTGCTCAAAGAAATGAATTATAATTTACAACCAATCTAAGTGATGTGTTGAACTTTCTTTTATATATATACTAGCAGAATAGCCCGGCGTTGCTCGGGTGTAATGAAAGCATTAAAACTAATCCATGGGCCTGGAGCTCAGACTCTTTGGACGTTGGCACGAAAGACTAAAAAGCAATAGTTGTTTCTAGTTAAAGCGAAACCGTAGACTGAAAGAAAAATGAATAGATGTAAGTCAAATTTTGATTTCCTGGTATTGATATCAAATAATTTTTTTCGTCGTAAACTGAATTTTGAATGCTAAATAAGTCCTCTGAGTAAATGGTATCATGGCTAAGACTAAGAACTACAATTATACCTACTTAGAACCAAAACCGAAGCAAAAACTAAAATAAAAAGGCTGAAAAAATACAGACATACAGGCAGATAAACAGACACGCACACACAAACATCTTGCCTTTTATATATATATATATATATATATATATATATATTTAATCGATTTTCTTCACTATTGTAAGAACTGCAACCTTGAAACTTCTGAATATCGTTTCTTATGTCTTTGTCTATGAGTGTATCAAATTTTATTAAAATCGGACCACTCCTTCTATAACCTGATTTTTTCGATTGTCGATTTTCGATATTTATCGGGGATACCTCGACACAAAACCAAGCTAAGAACACTCGCAGACACACACACACAGACGAAGTTCTAATTATAAATAAGTTTATATATATATATATATATATATATATATATATATATATATAGGATCTAATATGGATAAAATTCAAACTGAATGCAAGAATGAGGAACCAATAGAAACATTTATAAATTTAACATGTTTTGATTTTTTAAATCTTCATCAGAAAAGTGAAATATGGTGGAGCAATGGAAATACCGTTTTAATTTTTTGTTTTTCATTGATTAAACCAACGTTATGTGCATGTGTCCTGTCATACAGCATGCCTATGTATAATTGACGAGTTTCTCTTTTCTTTTTTCAATCACTGGTAGGACAAGATGGGGCTCAATTTGCACGGAATTGGTGAATAAAATAATTATTTTGTGAAGTATTCATTAATTAATTTCCTTCAAATCTGACCAGGTTGCTGGTTAACAGCTATGATTTAATGAATAGGTAATGAATATGTATACACCTTGCTTCTCTCTCACTGGAATGTGATTGGCTGGTGTCAACCATAAATATAGACTAAAGCGAGGACGTCCACCAGAGGTTATTGGTCTTCCACGAGAGATTTACTACTAGAGGTCTATTGGTCTACCACTAGAGCTCTATGTCCATACGCCTATTGATCTACGTCTATTGACTACGGCTACGTCTCAGGATACTGCATACGACGAGTACCGTACATTACGTCTATTTACTAGATTGTGCCACCCGGTTACATTTGCCTTAAACACTTAATTACATCAAATGATATGTATATATCCCTTTCAGTGTCATATCAAGTTACTATTTCAAATACAAAATCTCTAACGTCCGAGACATAACCTAGTATCAAAGAGTCAATCGATTCACTAACATTTATCAAACAGACACTCATTTCAGAAACCATTGTAAAATGTTATTAAAGAGTCAGTCATTTCACAAGACATTAACGATGTGTTAATCATTTCACCAAAAGTTACGAGAGAGTCACTCATTTCACAAGCCGTTATTAAAGTGTCACTCATTCCACAACACATTTAGAAAGAGTCACTCATTCGACAAGAATGAGTCACTCATGACACAAGTTTTTATCAGTGACTCACTCCACAAAACGTTATAAAAGAGTCACTTATGACACTAGCCTTTATCAAAAAATCACTAATTCCACAAGATGTTATCAAAGAGTCACTCATTTTACAAGATGCTATCAAACAGCCACTAAGTTCATAAGATGTTAACAAAAAGTTACTCATTACAAAAGATGTTATTAAAGAATATCTATTTTCACAAGACGTTATCAAGAAGTCACTCATTGCACAAGATGTTATCAAAAAGTCACTCATTGGACAAGATGTTATCAAGGAGCCACTCATTTTACAAGACCATTAGCAAAGAGTCACTCATTACACAGGTCCTTATCAAAGAGTTACTACGTTCAAAAGACGTTATTAAAAAATAGCTCATTTTACAAGACGTTGGCAAAGAGTCACTTATTTGACAAGATTTTTGCAAAGAGTCACTCATTACACAAGGCCTTGTCAAAGAGTCACTCATTTTACAATACGTTATCAAAGAATATCTATTTTCACAAGATGTTATCAAAAAGTCACTCATTGGACAAGATGTTATCAAGGAGCCACTCATTTTACAAGACCATTAGCAAAGAGTCACTCATTACACAGGTCCTTATCAAAGAGTTACTACGTTCAAAAGACGTTATTAAAAAATAGCTCATTTTACAAGACGTTGGCAAAGAGTCACTTATTTGACAAGATTTTTGCAAAGAGTCACTCATTACACAAGGCCTTGTCAAAGAGTCACTCATTTTACAATACGTTATCAAAGAATATCTATTTTCACAAGATGTTATCAAAAAGTCACTCATTGGACAAGATGTTATCAAGGAGCCACTCATTTTACAAGACCATTAGCAAAGAGTCACTCATTACACAGGTCCTTATCAAAGAGTTACTACGTTCACAAGACGTTATTAAAAAATAGCTCATTTTACAAGACGTTGGCAAAGAGTCACTTATTTGACAAGATGTTTGCAAAGAGTCACTCATTACTCATTAGCTTGTCAAAGAGTCACTCATTTTACAATACGTTATCAAAGAATAACCCATTTTACAAGACGTTAGCAATAAGTCACCCAATACACAATGAATCACTCATTCGAGAAAACGTTAGCAAAGAGCCAATCATTAAAAAATCTTTATCAAAGAGTCACACATTAGCAATTATCAAAGAGTCAACACATTATTAAAGAGTAACTCATTCGAGAAGATGTTAGCAAATAGTCGCTCATTGCACAAGACCTTATCAGTAACTCTTTTTCGAATCGTTATCAATGAGTCTCTCATTTCACAAACGTTTATCGAACGGTCACTCATTTTACAAGACGTTATTTATTTAAGTGTTACTCATTTCATCAAACGTTGCAATATAGTCAAATATTTCTCAAGCCATTTTAAAAAATAACCCATTTCACCAACCATTATTAATATATTAATTTCATAAGACGTTATCAAAGAGTAACTTATTCGACATAACGTTAGCTAAGAGTCGCTCATTGCACAAGCATTTATCAAACAGTCACTCATTCCACAAGGTATTATCAACAAGTCACTCATTTGACAAGCTGTTATAAAAAATCTCAGATCAAAAAGCTCTTCGTATAATAAGAGGTTACGAAAGTGTAATTCGTTTCAGAAGATATTATCGTAGGGTCATTTATTGCATAAATTATTATATCCTACCCATTTGTTTGATAAGCCATTGTTCAAGGAATCATTCGTTTCAGAAGCCGTAATCAAAAAGTCATTCTTTTCATGAACTATAACCAAAGAATCATTCATTTCAAGATATTATCCAACAGTCATTCATTTCACAATGAATTATCAAATAGTCATTCAATCCCTAAGCTATTATCAAAGGGCAATTTTATTTAATAACCGTTATCAATGAATTATTCGTTTTCCAAGTTGTTATCAGGGGATAATTTATTTCATAGGCGATTATCAAAGTGTAATAAAACGTTATCAAAGAGGTATTCGTTTCAAAAGATATTTGCAAATAAGTATTTGTTACATTAGCAATTATCAAACGCATCATTCGTTCCATAAGCAATTTTCAAGTAGTCATTTGTTTGACAATACATTATCAACGAGTCATTTTTTTCATGAGCTTTGATCAAAGAGTAACTTCTCTCTTACGCCATTTCCAAAGAGACATTTGTTTCATAAGCAATTATCAATAATAATTAGTTTCGCAAGCTATCGAAAAGTGAAGTTAATACTAAAGTCGTTCATTAGATAAGCGATTATCAAGTCATTCGTTTCATATTTTCAAAGAGTCTCTCATTTTACAAGTCGTTATCAAATAGTCATTCGTTTCATACACAATTTTTAAAGAATCATTTCTTTCATCATTACCTATTACCAAGTCATGCGTTTAATAAGGTACTATCAGATAGTCATTCATTTCATAAGTTGTTATGAAATCGACACTCATCTCGCAAGCTATTATAAAAAAATCATCCGTTTCATAAACCATTATCAAAGAATCATTCGTTTCACAATCCATGATCAGATAGTCTTTTATTTTGCATGTTGTTATTAAAGCGACACTCATCTTGCAAGCTATTATCAAAGAATCATCCGTTTCGTAAGATATTTTCAAAGAGGCATTCTTTTCACAAACTGTTAACAATAAAATAAATTCTGTCAGAAAACATTCTCAAAGAACAATTCGTTCTATAAGATATTATCAAAAAATCATCCGTTTTATAAACCATTATCAAAGAATTATTCGTTTCGCAATCCATGATCAGATAGTCATTCATTTTATATGTTATGAAAGCGACACTCATCTCTCAAGCTATTATCAACGAATCATTCGTTTCATAAGAAATTTTCAGAGGTTTTTTTCACAAACTGTTATCAAAGAGTAAATTCTGTCAGAAAACATTCCCAAAGAACAATTCGGTGTATAAGATCTTAGCAAAGAATCATCCGTTTTATAAACCATTATCAAAGAATTATTCGTTTCACAATCCATGATCAGATAGTCATTCATTTTATATATTATGAAAGCGACACTCATCTCGCAAGCTATTATCAAAGAATCATTCGTTTCATAAGAAATTTTCAGAGGTATTTTTTCACAAACTGTTATCAAAGAGTAAATTCTGTCAGAAAACATTCCCAAAGAACAATTCGGTGTATAAGATCTTAGCAAAGAATCATCCGTTTTATAAACCATTATCAAAGAATCATTTGTTTCACAATCCATGATCAGATAGTCATTCATTTTTTATGTTATGAAAGCGACACTCATCTCGCAAGGTATTATCAAAGCATCATTCGTTTCATAAGAAATTTTCAGAGGTATTTTTTCACAAACTGTTATCAAAGAGTAGATTCTGTCAGAAAAAATTATCGAAGAACAATTCGCTGAATAAAATCTTAGCAAAGAAGCATTCGTTTCATAAAGAATTATCAAAAAGTTATTCGTTTCATTAACCATTTTCAAAGATTCATTCTTTTCGTATACCTTCATCAAAGTAATTTATTTCCCTTGACATTAAAAAAGAATCATTTGTTTCATCTGCAATTATCAACGGATTGTTTTTTTATTACCAGGTCGATTTCATTATTTTGAAATATCGCGTTTTCTTGTTTGATGTTACCGAGAAAACATGAGCGTTCGATTTTTTAATGAACAATAATTATTACGAAAAACATGGATTTATGTATATACATTATTTTCCATCAGTGATATGTTCCGAAGAAAAATATTTAATATCGGCATTAGATCATTTATAATGCACGTGAATGCAAAGTATTTTATTTTATGTATGTTTTCATATTCTCTGATAAGCTTAATAGCATTATCATTAAATAAAGAAAGAAAATCACAAAATTAATACATAATTTTTTAAAATTCAATCTATGCTTTCGGATTACTTAAGCCATTTTCAAAGATATCAATTACATTATAATATAACAATTCACGGACAAACAATATTCAATATCTAAATGCCGGCTTCAAGGATTTTGCAACACAAAAGGAGTTATTTACAAAATATACAAGATTTAAATAGTCAAATCAATCATATTTGGGGCCAACCAAAGGCACATGTAAGACGAGATGGAATAACCATACGCTTACATTTAGACTAGAAAACTTGAAACAATTGTACAAAAGTTGGCTAGCTACGTGTGAAAAATTAAAAACTATTGAAAGATCCAGATATAACGTGGAGTATAATAAAATGATCCAAGCCTTACAACGGTGGTAAAATATGTAAACTGTGCCAGGAAGAAAAGGTAGCTATTATGTTATTCCCAAACAAAAATGAATTACTAAATGAAAGAACAGAAATTATGACCAAGTGTAACCATACCAACAAATAATCAAGGAAGCAAATGTTCTAACTTCCGTTAATTTTGAAAATTGAGAGTTCATAAAAAATCCGTTATGTGAGAGGTAAAAAAAAAAACACTAAAATCTGTTATTGTAAATCGCCTGAAGACACCAACAAGTAGAAACCTGGGTTGCGTAAGACCTCATTTAAAATAAAAACTATTAAAAACTTCTACATTATAATGCTATTAAAACCTTTTTTAATACAATTGTGTACTGGTCAATCTTGAATATGACCAAAAACTAAAATATAATCATTGTATCTATATATCGTTTAGTTTCAACGATATTATGTATCGACAAGTTGACGGGGTCGCTATGGGGTCAACTTTGGGTCCATCCCTAGCAAACATTTTCGTTGGCTATTTCGAGACTTCGTTATTCTCTCGCACCGAACGTCCATTAATGTCTTATTGTTATGTCGCTGATAGATTTTGTCTTTTTAATAATGAGGACGAAGCTAACTCTTTTCTCTTAAATTCTGTGCATCAATCCTTAGAATTTACGATCGAAAAGTAGCCAAATTGTTCATTATCCTTTTTGGATGTTCAAGTCCATGAGAATATGTTGTGACCTTTGACTTCGGTAAAAAAGAAAAGCTACTTTTACCGGACTGTATACGCGTTGGGATTCTTTTTGCCCTCGCCAACGCAAAATTAATCTACTTAAGACCTTAACTTTTAGGGCTCTGAAAATTTGTTCCAGTTCTTTGTTACCTGCTGAGAAGGACTTTATTAAAATGACTCTTGCAACGAATGGGTATCTATTAGATATTTTGGAGTCCACGATGTCTTTCGTCATCAATCTATCTAAACTTATTTATAATTGAAAATTGTCTGTGTGTGACTGTCCGTTACCTATAGACTCCGAAACAGCTGAACCGATTTTCTTGAAAATTTACACAGTTGTACTATAAGCGTCTGCGAGTGTCCTTAGCTAGGTATTGTTTCGAGGTAATCGAAAAATCGGGTTATAGATGGAGTTGTCCGATTTTAATAAAATTTGATACACTCATACACAAAGACAAAAGAAACGATATTCAAAAGTTTCAAGGTTGCAGTTCTTACAAAAGTGCAAAAAATAGATAATATATATATAAGGCAAGATGTTTGTGTGTATGTCTGTTTATCTGCCTCTATGTCTGTATTTTTTTCAGCCCTTTTATTTTAGTTTTTGCTTCGGGTTTGGCTCTAAGTAGGTATAATTGTAGTTCTTAGTATCAGCCATGATACCATTTACTCAGAGGACTTATTTAGCCTTCAAAATTCAGTTTACGACGAAAAAACCTTATTTGATATCGATACCAGGAAATCAAAATTTGACTTACATCCATTCATTTTTCATTCAGTCTACGGTTTCGCTTTAGCTTGAAACAACTATTGCTTTTTAGTCTTTCGTGCCAACGTCCAAAGAGTCGGAGCTCCAGGTCCATGGATTAGTTTTAAAGTTTTCAATCCTCCCGAGCAACGCCAGGCTATACTGCTAGTGTATATATATATATATATATATATATATATATATATATATATAAGGTGCGATTGGTAAATTGTCGCAATTATTTTATTATTTCAAATATTCTTTAGGCTGAGTCTGAACTGAAGGACCATGGATTAGTTTTAAAGTTTTCAATCCTCCCGAGGAACGCCAGGCTATACTGCTAGTAATTTTTATAAGGTTAAGTTGTTAGATTTTAAGAAATGCCCAATTTCACTACCTTTTATTGGCACAGATGGTGGGGTGCTGCTAGGCGAATTTCTTTTTCAATTAGTAAGTGTTATTTTGCTGCAAGTGTTCGTCTAATATTTACAACACGTACAAGTTTCTTCTCTATTCGTAAGGATGTTTTGCCTTTTCACCAAATTAATTCAGTTGTTTCCAACTTTCAGTGTAGTTGCCGATGCGACTACATAGGTGGAACATCTCAGCTTGTAGATCAGCGAATCAAGCAGCATCTAACTCCAAGAATTTTGAACTCCTCCGCTAACAGCAGCCACTTGATGAATACGTCCGGGTCTTCAATAAATCAACACGCTATTAATAGCAGGTATTTTGTGAGGGGTTTGAATAGCGACAACTTTCGATTCTTGCAAAGTCGTACTCTCTTTTCTATCTTAAGGGACTAGAGTCCATTTACATAAGATCCAGGGGGCCTTCTCTCTGCAAGCAGAGAGTATACCGACTGGGAATTGGCATTATTGAGCGCTAGAATCCTTGTATTTTTTTTTTCGCCTGTATCAACTTTTTCCATTTTATCTTTTAGCTATTTTATTAAAAATTGGAGTAGATAGACTAAACTATCGCCCGGTTTATTAATAGCAGGTAAAGAAAAAATCTTCGATTAATTCATGTTTTGTATTTCATTTTATTTTATTTTGTTTATTTATTTATTTTATTTTTCTTTTGCAAATATTTTCTTTCAGGGTAACTTTATTTTGTATTCTTTGTCTCAAGAGTGACAAAAAGGCCTACAAATAAACCTTAAGAAAACTGAATGCGTGGTCATCAGCAAAAGGTGCAACCCAAAATGCCAAATACCAAATACAGGTGGGAGATACCAGAATCAAACAAGTACAAAAATTTAAATACCTAGGAAGTGTTCTAACAGGAGATGGAAAGTGCGACACAGCGATCCGAAGACGAATTGGCATGGCAAAGGTCGCGTCCCAGAAGCTGAGTAAAGTATTAACATACAGGAAAATTTCACTAGAAACAACGAAAAGAGTGCTGGATTGCTATGCGATGTCAGTTCTTCAATACGGTAGTGAATGCTGGACATCGAAAATGAGGACAAAATTTAAAGCAGCGGAAATATGGTTCTACAGAAGGATGCTGCGGATATCGTGGAGTGAGCATGCAAGCAACGATGAGGTGATGGAAAGAATGGTAACGAAAAGGAAATTAATACTGAGGATCAGGAAGAGACAACTGAAGTTCCTGGGACATGTAATAAGGAAGGAGAGCTTGGAGAACCTGATACTGACAGGCCAGATAGAAGGAAAAAGAGACAGAGGAAGGCAGCGGATAACATATATGCAGGGCCTGATCAGGTGGATGACGGAACGGAGGTTGAGAGGTGTAACAGGAGCAAACATACTAAGAGCTACAAGGAATAGGGAGACGTAGAGAACCATGATCGCCTACGTCCTGAAGTGACTGGGCACATAGAAGAAGATTTTGTGAGTGGTTTGAGTGGAGACAATTTTCGATTCTTGCTAAGTTGTACTCTCTTTTATATCTTAAGGCGCTAGAGTCCATTTACATAAGATCCCGGGGGCCTTCTCTCTGCAAGCAGAGAGAATGCCTAATGGGACTTAGTATTATTGAGCTCTAGCATCCTTGAAGTTTTTTTTTTTCCTATATCAACTTTTTCCGTTTCATCTTTTAGCTATTTATTAAAAATCCCAGAGTTATGACATGAGAATGTTCTGGGGGAAAACGGTTGTCTAGTTTTATATCTTAAATAAAAATCTCATGTATATTTCTTACTTTTATTAAGTTTTGTTCTGTTAAGAATTTATATATATATATATTCTTATGTCTACAGAACGACTTGGAATTTCATGCATTACGGAATAATCAAGTGCATATTACGAATAGTTCCTGAGAACTTTGATGTCCGGAAAAAACATTTCGTATTGATTTAAAGGGTACAGCAGAAATCACCGAAAGGTTTAGAACTTACAAACGCTTCTCCTCCGAAACGCCTTATGCCAATTCAACCAAAATCGAGGAACTTGTAGATCTACATCCGTACCCATGATGCACACAAAAATTTTGCGAATCATGTTAGAGTATTCATCAAAAACCAACGACGAACTGAACTTCGGATGGACTTTTGTACACTTTTATACATTTCTCCAAGACACTTCCGTGAAACTCATCTAAAATCGAGTCGTTCGAAAATTAAGGTCTAGTGTCCTGACGATCCGTTAAATGAAACCTAGGTAGGTCTGGTGGCTCTAAGTTAGATTTATTCTTATATATATATATATATATATATATATATTAACTATAGCAACAACAATACCAATAGTAAGAGAACTAACTCTATCGAGACTAGTATTAATCAAGCTATAATTTAAATCGTCTTGTATAACCCAACGAGAACAAACTCGGAGGGAAAATAAAGGGAAGCAAAAAAAAAAAAAGAAAAAAAGAAGTACATGAACAAAAAGTCAAGCACTTGTAAGAAAAAAAAACCTGAAGATGAAAACTCTAACACTAATATTTACGTATTTGTTCTCTTAATATTTTTTTTTTGTAATAAAGTTGTCTCCCCTCTTTCTCGTGTTTTGGTGTCTTCTTCGTTTTAATTTGAGTTCCTATATATATATATGCTATTTTAAATCTTTGTTGTCAGCCAATTTCCCTGACGAGCCGTTAGGCGAAACCGTGGTCGGTTGTTGGCTCTTGCTTAGATTTTTTGTCATTATATATAGTCATCCGCAGACAGATCTGTTTCGCTGTATTACAGCTCATCAGTACGGCTTAGACTCCGGTCACTTCCTAACCCAGGATTGAAACCCAACTGAATTGGCGTCAGTCGGCGATTCTACCCCTAGGCCACGAACGTCCAGTAGAAGAAGGTAGGCCTTTTAGCGCATATAAACACGCCCAATAGCTAGTGTGCTCCAATTCATTATTGAATGAGCGGTACGTAAATGCCGTAGTAGCTACTCTTTACAAAGTCTACCACTATATATATATATATATATATATATATATATATATATATATATAAATCATATCGCCCCAAGCAAGGCAGTTTCCCGTCACTGATGCGCGGGGGTTTACATAGAAACAAAGTGGATGCAATAGTTACTTGTGCAGAAAGATTTTTTAAGCATCTTTCATTGGATACGATCGATAAAGATGATTTAATCAAACTATTATAGAGTGTTTCAAGCATCCTAACATTTTTTTTTCCGTTTTTCGCCAAATAAAAAAAATATACAAATTATCCATAGTTTTTATTGTCCCGAGCGCTTTATCTATTCTCAAGGGTGCTGTATTAGGCATATACGTTCTCCGTGTTTTATCCTACATAGCTAATTTTATTGTGTGACGATTATGTTTAAGAATTACCGTTTGAGGATGTCACGTGCAGTGCGCGGCTTGGTTGACGCGAGGGTCATCTCTATTTTGAGAAATTTTTTTGTGGATGACTAATATATATATATATATATATATATATATATATATATATATATATATATAGTCATCCACATAAAAGCCTGTTTTACTGTATCACAGTTCATCAGTGTGGCTAAACTTACACTCGCTTCAAACATATTTGGGGCCAACCAAATATACTGTTAAGACGAGATGAAATAAACATACGCCTACATTTAGACTAAGAAACTTGAACAAATTATACTTTTTTTATAAATTGTTTTCATATATATATATATGTATTGGTAAATATTGCAGAAAATGCATTTTTATTCTGTTTAACATGAGCCATTCTAAAAATAAAGACAAAAATTGTCTAACATCTGGATAGTTTTATTACACTGGTTCTAAATATTAGACAATTTTTGTTTTTATTTTAACCAGAAATTATAGCCAAAATACGATATTTAGAACAGCTCAGTATTAAAAATAACAGACATTCATTGTATGTTATATTTAACAATATATGTTTCGAAAATACATATATGTGTTTGTGCGCGCTTGTGTTTGTGTGTGTCACTGTGGGTGTGGATGTGTATGCTTGTGTGAAAGTGTTCGGAGGACTGCAAAATTGCCTGGATGTGGTAGTGTTACCCTTGGTCAAGTAGCTAGCTGCTGGAAGACCCTATGTCTTTTCAAAAGGTCTCTGCATCATGACACACACCAGAAGACACCAGTTACGACTATCAGAGAATTTCTGCGAATACATCACTCATCTCATCTGACCAGTTAACACCCACAAAACTGCAACTCTCTTGATTATTATGAGTGAGGCATATTTAAAAGTGAGACAATGAATTGTCATTTAAACGTTAAAAAAAAGAACTGATGGCAAGTATTATGGCAGCATTCACCAATTAAAACGAGGAAACCACCCAGATGCAATGCAGGAGATTCGGAAGTCGTCCAAGTTGAATCCAATGTCGATGCCATTGAATGAACTTACCTTTTAGTATTTCCAGATATTTTTTTGTAATTCTGTTACATATATTCGTTAAAATAAGATGCCAGTGTTATATTCATTTTTGTATCATAGACACGACAATTCATCCATCGCACCATGTATATCTGTTAAAATGAGATACCAGTCTGATTTTCATTTTTGCGTCATTTAGACAAAAATTCATCAATCGCTCCCTGTATATCTGTTAAAATGAGATGCCAGTGTTATTTTTATTTTGGCCCCATGTAGAAGATAATTCATGCATCGCACCCTGCATATCTTTGAAAATGAGATGTCAGTATTATTTCATTTTTGCTTCATTTAGACGACAATTCATCCATCGCACCATGTATATCTATAATAAAATGAGATGTCAGTGTTATTTTCATTTTTGCTTTAATTAGACGACAATTCATCCATCGCACCCTGTATATCTGTCAAAATGAGATGTCAGTGTTATTTTCATTTTTGTGTCATTTAGACGATAATTCATCCACCGCACTTTGTATATCTTTTAAAATGAGATGCCAGTGTTATTTTCATTTTGGCCTCATTTAGACGACAATTCATCCGCCACACTCTGTATATCTTTTAAAATGAGATGCCAGTGTTATTTTCATTTTTGTGTCACTTAGACGACAATTCATCCATCGCACCCTGTATATCTGTTAAAATGAGATGTCAGTGTTATTTTCATTTTTGCTTTAATTAGACGACAATTCATCCATCGCACCCTGTATATCTGTCAAAATGAGATGCCAGTGTTATTTTCATTTTTGTGTCACTTAGACGACAATTCATCCATCGCACCCTGTATATCTGTTAAAATGAGATGTCAGTGTTATTTTCATTTTGGCCTCATTTAGACGACAATTCATCCATTGCACTCTGTATATCTTTTAAAATGAGATGCTAGTGTTATTTTTATTTTTGTGTCACTTAGACGACAATTCATCCATCGCACCCTGTATATCTGTTAAAATGAGATGTCAGTGTTATTTTCATTTTTGCTTTAATTAGACGACAATTCATCCATCGCACCCTGTATATCTGTCAAAATGAGATGCCAGTGTTATTTTCATTTTTGTGTCACTTAGACGACAATTCATCCATCGCACCCTGTATATCTGTTAAAATGAGATGTCAGTGTTATTTTCATTTTGGCCTCATTTAGACGACAATTCATCCATTGCACTCTGTATATCTTTTAAAATGAGATGCTAGTGTTATTTTTATTTTTGTGTCACTTAGACGACAATTCATCCATCGCACCCTGTATATCTGTTAAAATGAGATGTCAGTGTTATTTTCATTTTGGCCTCATTTAGACGACAATTCATCCATCGCACTCTGTATATCTTTTAAAATGAGATGCTAGTGTTATTTTTATTTTTGTGTCACTTAGACGACAATTCATCCATCGCACCCTGTATATCTGTTAAAATGAGATGTCAGTGTTATTTTCATTTTGGCCTCATTTAGACGACAATTCATCCATCGCACCCTGTATGTCTGTTAAAATGAGATGCCAGTGTTATTTTCATTTTGGCCTCATTTAGACGACAATTCATCCATTGCACTCTGTATATCTGTTAAAATGAGAGGTCAGTGTTATTTTCATTTTGACCTCATTTAGACGACAATTCATCCATCGCACCCTGTATATCTGTCAAAATGAGATGCCAGTGTTATTTTCATTTTTGTGTCACTTAGCCGACAATTCATCCATCGCACCCTGTATATCTGTTAAAATGAGAGGCCAGTGTTATTTTCATTTTGGCCTCATTTAGACGACAATTCATCCATTGCACTCTGTATATCTGTTAAAATGAGATGTCAGTGTTATTTTCATTTTGGCCTCATTTAGACGACAATTCATCCATCGCACTCTGTATATCTGTTAAAATGAGAGGTCAGTGTTATTTTCATTTTGGCCTCATTTAGACGACAATTCATCCATTGCACCCTGTATATCTGTTAAAATGAGATGTCAGTGTTATTTTCATTTTGGCCTCATTTAGACGACAATTCATCCATCGCACTCTGTATATCTGTTAAAATGAGATGTCAGTGTTATTTTCATTTTGGCCTCATTTAGACGACAATTCATCCATCGCACTCTGTATATCTGTTAAAATGAGAGGTCAGTGTTATTTTCATTTTGGCCTCATTTAGACGACAATTCATCCATCGCACTCTGTATATCTGTTAAAATGAGAGGTCAGTGTTATTTTCATTTTGGCCTCATTTAGACGACAATTCATCCATCGCACTCTGTATATCTGTTAAAATGAGAGGTCAGTGTTATTTTCATTTTGGCCTCATTTAGACGACAATTCATCCATTGCACCCTGTATATCTGTTAAAATGAGATGTCAGTGTTATTTTCATTTTGGCCTCATTTAGACGACAATTCATCCATCGCACTCTGTATATCTGTTAAAATGAGAGGTCAGTGTTATTTTCATTTTGGCCTCATTTAGACGACAATTCATCCATCGCACTCTGTATATCTGTTAAAATGAGAGGTCAGTGTTATTTTCATTTTGGCCTCATTTAGACGACAATTCATCCATCGCACTCTGTATATCTGTTAAAATGAGAGGTCAGTGTTATTTTCATTTTGGCCTCATTTAGACGACAATTCATCCATTGCACCCTGTATATCTGTTAAAATGAGATGTCAGTGTTATTTTCATTTTGGCCTCATTTAGACGACAATTCATCCATCGCACTCTGTATATCTGTTAAAATGAGATGTCAGTGTTATTTTCATTTTGGCCTCATTTAGACGACAATTCATCCATCGCACTCTGTATATCTGTTAAAATGAGATGTCAGTGTTATTTTCATTTTGGCCTCATTTAGACGACAATTCATCCATCGCACCCTGTATATCTGTTAAAATGAGAGGTCAGTGTTATTTTCATTTTGGCCTCATTTAGACGACAATTCATCCATCGCACTCTGTATATCTGTTAAAATGAGATGTCAGTGTTATTTTCATTTTGGCCTCATTTAGACGACAATTCATCCATCGCACTCTGTATATCTGTTAAAATGAGAGGTCAGTGTTATTTTCATTTTGGCCTCATTTAGACGACAATTCATCCATCGCACTCTGTATATCTGTTAAAATGAGAGGTCAGTGTTATTTTCATTTTGGCCTCATTTAGACGACAATTCATCCATTGCACTCTGTATATCTGTTAAAATGAGATGTCAGTGTTATTTTCATTTTGGCCTCATTTAGACGACAATTCATCCATCGCACCCTGTATATCTGTCAAAATGAGATGTCAGTGTTATTTTCATTTTGGCCTCATTTAGACGACAATTCATCCATCGCACTCTGTATATCTGTTAAAATGAGAGGTCAGTGTTATTTTCATTTTGGCCTCATTTAGACGACAATTCATCCATCGCACTCTGTATATCTGTTAAAATGAGAGGTCAGTGTTATTTTCATTTTGGCCTCATTTAGACGACAATTCATCCATCGCACTCTGTATATCTGTTAAAATGAGATGTCAGTGTTATTTTCATTTTGGCCTCATTTAGACGACAATTCATCCATCGCACTCTGTATATCTGTTAAAATGAGAGGTCAGTGTTATTTTCATTTTGGCCTCATTTAGACGACAATTCATCCATCGCACCCTGTATATCTTTTTAATGTGATGCCAGAGATATTTTCGTTTTTGAGTCATTTAGACGATAATTTAGACGATAATTTAGACGATAATTTAGACGATAATTTATCGATCAGACCCTTTAAATAAAATATAACAAAACAATAAATTACAACCTGACAGTCAAAAACAGGAGTAAAAATAACAAAGAATAAAAAGACTAGAGTCAAAACATCGTTGAAAAGTGCTTGGGACAACAAAAATTATGGAAAATATTTGTACTCCCTTATTTCTGCAAAACGGAAAATCGTAAAGCTGTTGGGGAAAAAACAGTGTAAAAATTAATTAAACCTTATTTAATGATATTTGTGCTTAGGAACACTTGGCCAGTGGATATAGTCGTTGGTTAGTTCCAGTGACTTGACCAAAAGTGTTGTGAGTTCAATACTAGTCTACAGCAGTGGTGAAAAAATACCTTAGAGAGTTAAGTTAAAGGAAGATAACTACATGCTACTGGAAGAGGCATTGCAGATGGAATGAGAATGATATACCCCAGGGATCGAAATAGAGGGTTCGGTTGAAAATTCTTATCATCTGAAGAAGGCCGAGAGCGTACAGTGACTAAACAATATAAATAATGTCAATGGAAGATGATTAATAACTTCAATACGATAGCAATCCAGTACTCATTTCTTTGTTTCTAGCGAAATCTTCTTGTCTGTTAATATTCTACTTAACTTCAGGAACGTGTCCTTAGCCATGCCCATTAGCTTTCGGTCTCTGTGTCGCACTTTTCGTCTTCTGTTAGAACACTTCCCAGGTATTGAAATGTTTTACTTGATTGATTTAATTTCCCCCACCTGTATTTGACATTTTGGGCTATCTTTTTGCTGATGACCATGCATTTGCTGGGTTGCTATATGATGTCAGTTCTTCAATATGGCAGTGAATGCTGGACAATATCATCAAAGATGAAGGAAAGACTTGAAGCAACTGAAATGTGGTTCTACAGAAGAATACTGGATAAAAAGTGAGGGATCAATTCCATATTACAATCTATATATAAACTGAACCCTCACTTTGTGGTCACAGCAGTTTCTATACATTTATATTCCTGAGATCCAAAAGCATAAGGAGGCATTCCAGAAGTTGAGTAAAGTATTAAGAGACAGGACAATTTCACTAGAAACAAAGAAGAGAGAACTGGATTGCTATGTGATGTCAGTTCTTCAATATGGCAGTGAATGCTGGACAATATAATCAAAGATGAAGGAAAAACTTGAAGCAACTGAAATGTGGTTCTACAGAAGGATATCATGAAATGAGCTTGTAAGACATGGTGAGGTTTAGGAAAGGATGGAAACGAAAATGAAATTAATACTGAGCATCAGAAAGAGGCAGCTGGGGCATGAATTGAGGAAGGAGAGATTGGAGAACATGATAGAGGGAAAAAGAAACAGGGGAAAGCAGCGGATACCATAGCTGAAGGGCCTGATCAGGTGGATAACAGAACGAGGGTTGCATGGTGTAACTGGAGAAAGCGTGCTAAGAGCCACCAGGGATAGGGAGACGTGGAAGGCCATGATCGCCTACGTTCTGAAAGGACAGAGCACATAGAAGAAGAAGAAGAAGAAGAAGAAGAAGAAGAAGAAGAAGAAGAAGGAGGAGGAGGAGGAGGAGGAGAAGAAGAAGAAGAAGAAGAAGAAGAAAATTATAAATTAGTCAGGTCTACTGCAGCTGTAGATTAATTTATTATCCTTCAAAAATGTATTCCTGGAATTTTTACAGTAAAAATCTGTTTTTATACTTTCATAGTGTTTTGACCCCAATTTAAGAAAAAAACTTTTGGTCCGTAGTTGGGAACCTAACAGGTGCTACCACCCCAGGTTAAGGTGGACCTGAGAACAACAGCAATTAAAAGGTGGTTCCATGCTTTTCACAACCTCAAAATCAGAGGTCTTGCTGCCAAATGCAAAGATTCATAGAAAAGTTCTTATGTGGTTAAATATTGGTGTGAGCAAAGAAGATTTATACAAATGTTCAAAACAATGGTAAAATTAGATGGAAAAATATCCAATGAAATATTTTCTCTGAAAATCAGTGCGAAAGAGAATGTTTGTGTTCAAGAATTAATGGCCCCTTATAAAATGAATAATCCGTTTTAGAAGAACCGTTTTTCTAAATATTTCTGACAGGGTGTTTGGCTAATTTCACATATTCTTTGAACCAGCATCCATATCTTAACTGTTGGCTGAAGATTCAGGTTTTTTTTTTATTTTTTTATTTTTTTATAAGCGTTTCACCCCGAGCAAGGCATGTCACTGCCACTACCGCGCAGTGGGCTACATAGAGTGGAGAAAGGATGATTAAATATAGGAAATGTCAGAGGGTGGGTGATAGGCGGGTAAGGATACAGAAAATGAGGGTTGGGTAGATGAGAGTGTTCTGAGAATAATTGGGAGTTAGTGTGATACGAGGTGTCTATTGACCTTACATTTAAACACCTGGAGATTGTAGCTGTCTGGAAAGCAGAGTTGTGGAAGGGAGTTCCACAGGCGGGAAGCGCGAGAAAAGAAGCTGTTGGAGTAGAATTTACGGTTACATCTTATTTGTTTAACTGTAAAAGGGTGGGACCCAGTTGCCAATCTAGTATCTCGTGTAAATTTATGCTTAGGCAGCACCAGTGATCTAAGCTCATCGGAGCAGAAGCCATGAAAGTACCTGTAGAAGAGGCACAGGGAAGCCACATCACGCCGGTGAGAGAGTTTGTTGCAGCCGGTCTGCCAAGTCAGTATCAACCACATTACAGATCCTCCTTTGTATTTTGTCAAGAAGCCAAAGGAGAGCAGCAGGGGCACCCGACCAGATATGGCAGCAATATTCAATACACGGGCGGATGGTAGATGCAGAAATGGACAGGCTATTTTTTAGGTTATCCTTAGACTTCTTTCTAGGCATATGTCTTCAGTTCTCTATGGAAAATTTATTTTGGAATCCTATTATCGCATCCAGTTGAGTATCAGTATTGTTTTAATGGTATCGCATTGAGATCTTTAAAGGACAACATTGTCTGGAATCAAGGACTGTTATTTGGTGCTAAGGATGCATCTCCGGTTATTTTTGGTGGAATCACCCATGCCATATTATAAGCCTCTGGTATGTTGTCCATATTTCAGAAGAATTAATTAATATGGCGTGTATCAGTAAATTTTATTATCTGCCAAATATTCATACACTGCAATAATATTTTTGAGCTTGAAATAATATTTAATTGAGTGATAATTTGTAGAAAGCGAATGAGTGAATCAATAAAAACACGAATGAGTTTTTTTTTTAATCATATCACCCCGAGCAAGGCGTTATCGACACTGATGTGCAGGGGGCTACGTAAGAGTGATGATTGGAAAAGAGAAAACCAAAATCACATCCTAAGCAGGGAACAAGGGATGAGCCTCTTCACTTGTTCAATAGACGTGGGTGGAGTGTGAACCGGGCGAGTTTTCTTTCATTCACAAAGACGCAACGCAACCGAGACATATTGGGAGGAATGGTCGCAGTCATGGTGTTTTGTGTGATGATGATTATAATGAGGGTGAGTCAAATACTTACCTGTAAAAGAAGTATGTCACTGCTGGTATTGTATGTGATCACCATGTCTGTTTCTGGCAAAGCTTGTGATCTATGATAATGTCTAAATTTTCCAGGCTTAGTACTTAATTACTCTCTCTCTCTCTCTCTCTCTCTCTCTCTTACAAGTTCAAGTTTCAATTAAATCCGCCTTCTTTGATGATTACCTACCCGCTATAATTACTAGTGAAAGAAGGTAGCATCTAATTTTCAGAAACATTCAATACGACATGCAGAGGTCAGATTACTTGAAGGACATATGACAATTTCAGATTCCAATTAAAACCGCCGTGTTTGAAGTTCACCGCTTGTCTTTATGTAAAACTACACATTTTTACTCGTTCTCCCGTTGGTTTGATATATACACTAAAGCAGCTTTGTGGTGTATATTCTACAATTTCGAATGCAAATCACAAGCCTGTTAAAGTTTAAACATTAGATCACAATTACGTTTACATTAAATACTATACCAACACAGGGAGGTCTGCCAAAATAGCTTTACAAATATCAAACATTTAATTTTTAAATGTTTAAACGCATAATATCAGAAGATTTCTAGCTTAAAATATCATTTTGTTTTCTTTTAGCTTTAATTTTAATTCTGTTCGTTTATTTTAATTCTGTTCTCTTTTTAATTTTGTTTTTGTTTTAATTGAGTTCGCCACGTCGAAATCCTTCATCAAAATCGAAACGAAAACAGGGAAGGTGAAGTGATGCGCAAATGACAAAATGGCGGATAAGACAGGCGGCCGACGTCGAGACGTAGAAAGAAAGAAAAATGAAGAAAATCTTGAACGAGCCATGCGATTAGCTAGTTGTCGAGGAAGCCGATCAAGTACGTGTAGGAAAATCGGAACGAATAATATTGAAAAGTCAAATCGTTTTAAGAGCGCCCTGCGTGGGCGGAAATTGCTTCTGCGAAAGGTGTTTTAGGAGTCAGACTGTATATTTTTATGCGTCGTCATGAACGAGTATGGAAGAAGATCAATCTGTATGAGTGGAATGGAAACAAGGTGTCAGCTTCAAGAATTCCGACGGATCTTCAACTATATGAAAGGGGAGGGAATTAGGGGGAAGGAACTTTGATATATAAAAAGAAGATAATAGCAGAAGAGAAATGAGGAATAGGGTAAAAAGTAAAATCAACCCAGATGGGTTGATTTGAAGAAAGAATTGCACAGAGGAACAAAGAAGACAGGAAAAAGGAAAATAGGGATGAATAAAATAAAAAAGAAAGAAAAGAAAAGAAGAGACGAAGAATAATAAAAAGAGACAGCATTAGAAAAAGTAGAGAAAAAATGAAGAGAGAAATAAAAATGAAAGAAACAACGAAACTAAGAAAAGAAGAAATAGAAAAATAAAAGAATAAACAAAGGAAAAAAGAAAAAAAGAAAAGAAGAAAGAAAGAAAGAGAAAAAAGGATAAACAAAAGAAAGAAAGAAAGAAAGAATGAAAGAAAGAAAAAAAGAAAGAAAGGAAGAAATATAAAAATAAAAGTAAACAAAAGAAAAAAGAAAGAAAGGAAGATAGATAGAAAGAAAGAAAGAGAAGAAGGATAAACAAAAGAAAAAAGAAATAAAAATAAAAATAAAGGATAAACAAAAGAAAGAAAGAAAGAAAGAAAGAACGGAAGAAAGAGAAAAATAAACGATAAACAAAAGAAAGAAAGAAAGAAAGAAAAAAGAAGAAAGAAAGAGAAAAAGTATAAACAAAAGAAAAAAGAAAGAAAGAAAGAAAGAAAAAGAAAGAAAGAAAGATAAAAATAAAAATAAACAAAAGAAAGAAATAAATAAAGAAAGACAGAAAGAAAGAAAGAGAAAAAGAATAAACAAAAGAAAAAAGAAAGAAAAATAAAGGATAAACAAAAGAAAGAAAGAAAGAAAGAAAGAAAGATAAAAATAAAGAAAGAAGGAAAGAAAGAAAGAAAGAAAGAACGGAAGAAAGATAAAAATAAAGGATAAACAAAAGAAAGAAAAAGAAGAAAGAATGAGAAAAAAGGATAAACAAAAGAAAAAGAATGTAAGAAAGAGAAAAATAAAAGATAAACAAAAGAAAGAAAGAAAGAGAAAAATAAAAGATAAATAAAATAAAGAAAGAAAGAACTGAAAGAAAAGAAAAATAATGGATAGAGACAATAAAAAAAGAAAGAAAGAGAAAAATAAAGGATGAACAAAAGAAAGAAAGAAAGAGAAATAATGAAATAAAAGAAAAAAGAAGCCAAAAGAAGGAAATAAAGGATTAAAGAAAGAAAAAAGAAAGAAATAAAGAACTATAAAAGATAGAGCCAAACATATGAAGAAAATAGTAACAGAAAGAGAAGAGAATGAAACAAGAGAAAATTAGAAAAAAAGAAGGAAATTAACGAAAGAAGAAAGAAGCAAAAAATAAAGAAAACCACAAATAAAAAGTAATTTTGAAAAAAAGTTAGAAAAAGAAAAGAAAGAGGAATTCAAGAAATAAAGACGGAAAAAAAAGAAGAGGAAAGAAAAAGAAGAGGAAAGAAAAAGAAGAGGAAGAAAAAGAAGCGGAAAGAAAAAGAAGAGGAAGAAAAAGAAGAGGAAGAAAAAAAGAGGAAGGAAAAATTAAAAAAGGAAAGTAAGAAAATCATGATATGCGAGGTTTGGTCGAACTTTTTTTTTTTAAAATCATTTCACCCCGAGCAAGGCATTCCACTGCCACTATTGCGCATGGGGCTACATAGGGGAAGGTAAATAGAAAGTGTGGTTAGACAAAGGGAATGTCAGGAGGAAGGTGACAGATGAGTAAGGATAGCGAGGATGAGGGTTGGGCAAATGGGAAGAGTGTTTGATAGAATGGGAGCAGGTTAGTGTATTAGGAGGTGTCTATTGACACTAGTTGGAACTAAAGAATGTGTTTCTTAATAGCAAACTTTCGGGTTCGTGGAACCAAGGATTGTGGGTCTTAACCGTGCAAGCGAAATATAAGGATTATGGGCGTTTGTGGTGATGCTTACCTCTGGTAGAAATAAGGGCTGTTGGGTCAAGTATGATGTTCAAGGATAGTGGAACAAAGGAGTGTGAATTTTAAGAGTGACAGTGGAATTAAGTATTGTGGGTGTCAAATGTGATGTTTATAGATGGTGCAACTAAGGCTTGTGGCTCTTATAAATGAGGGTCAGGTTTGATTGAACTTAGGATTGTGGGTCTTAACACTGATAGGTTGCGTGGAACTAAGAAATGCCGTGAAAGTATACATTTCTTAGTTCCAAAGAGACCAGTGATCTAAGTTCATCAACTTAGCTCACTGGTCTACGCTATATATAAATTTACTCGAGCGACAGGATTAGCAACTAGGTCCCACCCTTTTACTGTGAAGCCCATAAAATAGAAACCAAATTCTACTCCATCAGCTTCTTTTCTCGCACTTCCCGCCTGTGGAATTCACTTTCGTTTACTTGGTTCCCAGATTGCTACAATCTCCATAAATTTAAATGTAAAGTCAATAGTCATCTCCTATCTCACTAACCTGCATCCTGTCTCTCATGTTCATTTCTCTGTCCACTTTATTCTCATCAGTATTCTCATTCTTCTCTTACACACTCCCTGACACCCCCTATAACCTGTCACTCTTTCTCATAACTTTCCTCCTATGTAACCCCCTGCAAAAGTGGCAGTAAAATGCCTTGCTTGGGGCGATATGATTATAAAAAAAAATTGCTTTACTATTATAATGTGGTTTATAAAGTGGGGGATCAATTCTAAATTACAATCAATATATAAACTGATCCCTCACTTTACGGCTACAATCATCCTTCTCTTACCCACTTTCTGACACCTTCTATATAACCTGTCATTCTTTCTCATAACTTTCCTCCTATGTAACCCCCTGCAAAACAGTGGCAGTAAAATGCCTTGCTTGGGGCGATATGATTATAAAAAAAAAATTCTTTACTATTATAATGTGGATATAAAGTGGGGGATCAATTCTAAATTACAATCAATATATAAACTGATCCCTCACTTTACGGCTACAATCATCCTTCTCTTACCCACTTCCTGACACCTTCTATATAACCTGTCACTCTTTCTCATAACTTTCCTCCTATGTAACCCCCTGCAAAACAGTGGCAGTAAAATGCCTTGCTTGGGGCGACATGATTATAAAAAATATTTTTACTATTATAATGTGGATATAAAGTGAGAAATCAATTCTGCATTACAATCAATATATAAACTGATCCCTCACTTTATGGCTACAGTCATCCTTCTCTTACCCACTTCCTGACACCTGTCACTCTTTCTCATAACTTTCCTCCTATGTAACCCCCTGCAAAACAGTGGGAGTAAAATGCCTTGATTGGGACGATATGATTATGAAAAAATGTTATCTGTGAAGATTAATGAAAGTGGAAATAAGCAATGACGATTTTAACTGTAATGTTTAAGACAGGTGGAACCAACAACTGTGGGTCTTTCATATGATGGACAAATTTAGTTGAACTAAGTAACATGAGTCTTATCTGTGATGTTTAGTGATGGTGGACTATGGATATTAACTGTAATTCTCAGGTCTGGTACTAATAAGTATAGCAGCTTTTAACTGTTATCGATAATAGAAAAAGGATTTTTTTTAATCATTTCATCCCGAGCAAGGCGGAAATGCCACTGATGTGCGGGGGGCTACATAACTGAAATAAAATTAATTAGAAGAGAGAAGAGCAGTACAAACCAATTAGAAAAGTGCAATAGAAAGATGAGAATGCAGGTGAGATGACAGTTTCAAGCTAGGAGAGAAAGGGACGAATATACGGGGTAGGGGAAGGGCTAGAGTCAAGTGGTTAGTAGGTGAGTATTGACATTGCATTTAAACTTCTGGGGGTTGTAGCCGTCAGAAAAGCAAGAATATGGGAGCGAGTTCCACAGGCGGGAAGTGCGAGAGAAGAAGCTGCAGGAATAGAATTGTCGTCTGCATTTGGCTAACCTGGATGTGCGTTATGGAGTAGTGGATATCGGCTCGGAACGAGAAATCGGGGAACCGAGTTCGAATTCCAGTTGAATTCCTTGCATTCACTCACGCGCAAATACCCTTGGGAAAGGTATTAATCCGTCTATTCCTTGCAGTTATGGGTTAAATAACAGGACAGATTGGGTTCTATAGCCTTGGTCGGCAGTCTACCGCAGAAAGCAATGGCAACCTGCTACGGGATAATTTTCTGCCCAGTCACTCATGTCTCTTTCGAGACATGATCGCCCAAAGCGTGTATCGCGCATGTCACTTATCTGACTGAACAGTGAAAGGGTGGGACCCACTTGCCAATCTGGTTGCACGAGCAAACACCTGTTGAGGAGGCACCAGTGACTTGAGTTCGTCTGAGCAGAAGCCATGAAAGTACTTATAGAACAGTGGGTGTTATCTGTCATGTTCAATGCTGGTGTAACTAATTATTCTGGACCTCATTTGTGATGTTTAGGTGTGGAAAAACTAAAGATTGTGATAGATCGGGTGATGATGGAACCATTTTAACTATGATAGACACGTCTGGTGGAATTAAGGATTGGGTTCTTGAGTGTGGTGTTATGGGTTGTTGGAACTAGGGGTTGCAGGACTTAACAGTGATTGTCATGTCTGGTAGAACTGATGATTGTCTTAGCTCTGATGTTCAGGCCGGGTCGAACTAAGGATTGTGTATATAAACTGTGGCTTTTGGATTGGTGAAACTAAGGTTTATATGGATTTTCATTGATAGTCATGTCATATGGAACTGAGCATTGTGATTCTTATTCATATCAAGCCTGCTCAGTGTCTACATGTATCACCGCTTTGTAATTCTTGGCGCTATAAAGTCTTGATTATGACCCTGATTTGTTATTTGGCAAGCCGAGTTTAATTAAAACGCTCTCGTTTTTTTTTCTTACGTGCATATTGTTGTAACCCTAAAATGTTAATGGGTCAGTAATCGTTAAAACGGAGGTTGGGAATAATAGTATATCAACAAGTACAAGACTCTCATGCTGCGTGATGTAGATACACCGTTACTTAACTGCTAATTAGTATAATTACTCTCATCTACTCAAATAATATCTACGTAGGTATGCGTCATCTTTTTAGATTGGCTTTTTCTTATGGTCGATGTCAGTTCTTTCCGCATCTTTTCTCTTTCTTTTCAGAGCCTCTATTTTCAGAGGTTCTTGCAAGATGGGCACGTCAAAGGTTTCAAAGAAAACCTCCATAGGTTCGACCTCGTCTGAAGAATTGCCCTAATTAACTGAATGCGTCTCTTTTTTTTTTTTAATTGTTTTGTTTTTATGGCATATCAACCTCGGCAGGCCATTTATTGCCAACTAATTTTTTTATTTATTTATTGCTGGTAATACCTTTTCCTTTCAACAATTTATTGTTGCTTTTGTATTGGTTTTGTGTCTAGTAATACTTTTTTTCTTTTCGAGTATCAATATTCATTGGGGTTTGTTTTTTTTTTAGGGCAGGGCCCCCAAGTCCTACCCTGTTATTTAACCCATAACTAGAGGGAAGGGTCGGATTAATACCTTTCCCAAGGGTACCAGTGCTTAAATGAATGCAGGGTATTCAACCGGAATTCGAACTCGGCTCACCGATTTCTCTCGATATTCACTGCACCACAACGCACATCCGTCACTATACGCTTACAGTACCTGGTATTCCCAAGCGGTCACCCATCTAAGTCTTGAGCAGGCTCAACCTTGCTTAACTTCAGTGATCGAGCGAGAACCGGTGTATTCAACGTGATATGGCCGTAAGCACGCACATCCGTCACTAAACGCTTACAGCACCTGGTATTCCCAAGCGGTCACCCATCTAACTACTGACCAGGCTCAACGTTGCTTAACTTCAGTGATCGAGCGAGAACCGGTGTATTCAACGTGATATGGCCGTAAGCACGCACATCCGTCACTAAACGCTTACAGCATCTGGTATTCCCAAGCGGTCACCCATCTAACTACTGACCAGGCTCAACGTTGCTTAACTTCAGTGATCGAGCGAGAACCGGTGTATTCAACGTGATATGGCCGTAAGCACGCACATCCGTCACTAAACGCTTACAGCACCTGGTATCCCTAAGGGGTCACCCATCTAAATACTGACTTCGGTGATCGAGCGAGACCCGGTGTATTCAACGTGATATGGCCGTAAGCCGTTATTTGGTTAAAGTGCCTTTTATGCACTAATCCTGGTTCCTTAAAAAGATATACCATTTTCCGATTCTAATACGTCTTATTTCCCCGATACATACGGTAAAAAACCTTTTGACCAATATTATTTCTTCTTAGTTTATTTTCTGTATGCTCATAGTTTCCCTATTGGGAAGAAGTTCATTAAACATTGTTCCTTACGCATAGCATAATATCTGCCGGAGCCATCGTTGAAGGTGTTTTTTTTCATCGGTGTCAGTCTATACACCTGCAGAAATTGTATTGGTACATATTTGGATCCACCACTGGCATTTTTGAAAACTCTTTAGAATTAATCCACGACACGCTCTGTCTGGCCGTCGCTTCTAGGACGGTAAGAGGCTATTGTAATTTGATTTAACACAAATATATTGCAAAATTTCTAGAACCCTCTCGATGTAAATTGCGTACCATTATCAGAAATAATTTAATCTGGAACTCTAAACTTCGCAAACATTTCGTGTAAAAACTCTATCACTACTTGTGTGGTTAGTCAGTTACACCTAAAAAACTCCGGCCATTTCGAAATCTGTCTACGACAATGAGATAGTATGAGCTAATCTTTGGACCAGCAAATTTAATATGAATGCGTGAACATGGGCGGTCAGTTTCTGGTCATAGATTAAACTTAATTGATGTGTTTTAGCTGTTAAAGCCCAGTTTTTGCACGATTTTACTAACGTTTCAATGTCCCTATCCATGCTAAATCAATAAAGATATCCTCGCATTACGTTCTTCATACTAAATATACCAGGGTATACTGCCTGGAATATCTTTTTTGAAGTGCTAGAGGTACTACTACTCTTTCGCTGTACATGAAAATGTCACCATATATTGAATAAACTTCAGCGTCTTTTTCGTTCTTGTCTGGGGGATCGGTTTCCTATTGTTATGAAGTAATAAACTGATACCCCGCTTTATGACCAGTAGAAGCCTTAATTATTATTCCAACTATTATATTCGGTCAGTCAGTTAAGTGCCATACGTGATACACGCTTGGGCGATCATGTCTCGAAATAGACATGACTGACTGGGCAGAAGATTATCCCGCAGTAGGTTGCCATTGCTTTCTGCGGTAGACTGGTTGCCGACCAATGCTATAGAACCCGATCTGTCCTGCTATTTAACCCATAACTGGAAGGAAGAGACGAATTAATACCTTTCCCAAGGGTATTTGCGCGTACGTGAATACAATGTATTCAACTGGAATTCGAACTCGGCTTCCCGGTTTCTTGTTCCGAGTCGATATCCACTGTACCACAACGCACATCCTTTAGGATAGTAGTGTGCCAAAAAATAAATCTGAAGATAATATACATTTCTTTTTGGAAGCATGGACCAAGCGAGTCTCCCTGAGTGCAATACACTGCGCCTCCTCGGCCTCACCTTCTTTTCTGATCTCAAATGGAACCACTACATTGAGTCCATAGCTAAATCCACTGCTAAGAAGGTTGGGTCACTGTGTCGGACCAGGATGTTTTTCCCGCCTGAATCCATCCTGCATATATAAAAATCAGCCATTCATCCGTGTATGGAATACTGCTGCCATATATGGTCAGGCGCCCCTGCTGTTCATCTCAGTGTTCTCGACAGGCTCCAATGGAGAATCAGTAATGTGATAGGTACCGACTTGAAGGCTCGACAACAGCCACTTCCACATCGACGAGATGTGGCCTCCCTTTGTCTTCTATAAATACTTTCATGGCTTCTGCTCCAACGAACTTAAGCCACTGGTACCTCTGCAACAGGTGATTACTCGTGCAACCAGATTGGCAACTGGGTCCCACCAATTCACAGTTAGATCAGCCAAGTAAAGACGACAATTCTACTCCTGCAGCTTCTTTTCTCGCACTTCCCGCCTGCGAAACTCGCTTTCATATTCTTGCTTTCCTGACGGCTACAACCTCCAGGAATTTAAATGCAATGTCAATTCTCATCTCTTAACCACTTGACTCTAGTTCTTTCTTCACCACCCCGTATATCCTTTCCTTTCTCTCCACCTTTGCAACTGTCATCCCACCTGTATACCCATCTTGCTCCTTTCTAACTGGTTCGTCTTCCTCTTCACTCTCTTCTACTTTATCATTTTACTCTTACTTTTGCAACTGTCATCCCACCTGCATTTTCATCTTTCTATTACTTCTTTCTAATTGGTTTGTAATCCTCTTCTCCCTCCTCTAATTAACTTTCCTTCAGCTATGTAGCCCCCCGCCGCACATCAGTGGCATTACCACCTTGCTCTGGGTGATACCTTTAAAAAATAAAAAGCTTCCTGGAACTCCGACCCATTTTGAGTCATTTTTTAAAATTGTACTTTGCGGCGTTTTTAAACAATATATCCTTTAAAAAAATCATTGTAATAGTTTGCTAACAACTGGAAACTTTTTAGGGAGCTGACATGTTCAGAAGCAAGTCCTTAATAGCATTAACTCACGCTGAATCCAGTTTGTTACCATTCTTTTCAATAATTTGTCTCATGTATTCAAATTTGTCCATAAAAAACTCACACTTTTTCCTTTAGATTGAATCCATAGTCCTCAATTCTCTTAAACACTTCAAAACATTCTTCTTATGTAATTCAGTGTTTTCACTTCTTATTAAAATATGCGACTGCGAATCGGGACCACTTGGCATCGTGTCGCTGACTTGCTGGAAAATAGCTTGTGCGTCCTTAATGCCAAACGGCAAACAAATTTATATATATATATATATATATATATATATTTTTAATCATTTCACCCCGGGCAAGGCGTAAATGCCACTGATGTGCGGGGGGCTACATAGCTGAAAGAAAATTCATTAGAGGAGGGAGAAGAGGATTACAAACCAATTAGAAAGAAGCAATAGAAAGATGAAAATGCAGGTGTGATGACAGTTGCAAGGGGGGAGAGAAAGGGAAGGATATACGAGGTGGGGGAAGGGCTACATTCGGTAAAAAATATGCGTCGCTAAAATCTATTTTGGAGAAAATACCATTTCGATGGCACAAGTGGGTAATAATAATCTTTGAGAGCATTGTTTAAGTCGGTGAGAAAATCTGCAGCAAAGGCGTGTCTGGTTTGACTCTTTGTTAATAAATACTGTCGGCAAAGCACAGTCTCTATGCCGAGTTTGGATAAAATAGCGATTTTTATAAGTCTATGAAGTTCGTCGTTTATTTGTTTGATCGGCACAAATCTTTATCTTTATCTTTTATACTTTTATTTCAATATTCTTAATTGTAATCTTCTGCGGATGCGCGTTGTGGTGCAGTGGAACGAGAAATATGGGAGCCGAGTTCGAATTCCAGTTGAATTCATTGCATTAACTTACGCGCAAATACCCTTGGAAAAGGTATTAATCCGTCACATCCTTCCAGTTATGGGTTAAATAACAGGATAAATTGTGTTCTATAGCCTTGGCTGGCAACCAGTCTACCGTAGAAAGCAATGGCAATCTACTGCGGGATAATGTTCTGCCCAGTCAGTCATGTCTCTTTCGAGACATGATCGCCCAAGCGTGTATCACGTATGGCACTTAAATGACTGAATGAAGATAATAATTGGAAACATAAGTCAAGCTTCTACTGGGAATTAAGTGGGGGATCAGTTTTCTATTGTTATTATGTAATAAACTGATCCCCCACTAATTACTACTTAATAATACAATCCATCTCTTCTCCCTTCAACTATAGTTTAAAGAGCAGGATAGAAAATGTTCTGCCCAGTCAGTCATGTCTCTTTCGAGACATGATCGCCCAAGCGTGTATCACGTATGGCACTTAAATGACTGAATGAAGATAATAGTTGGAAACATAAGTCAAGCTTCTACTGGGAATTAAGTGGGGGATCATTTTTCTATTGTTATTATGTAATAAACTGATCCCCCACTAATAAAGACTACTTATTAATACAATCCATCTCTTCTCCCTTCAACTATAGTTTAAAGAGCAGGATAGAAAATGTTCTGCCCAGTCAGTCATGTCTCTTTCGAGACATGATCGCCCAAGCGTGTTTCACGTATGGCACTTAACTGACTGAATCTTCTACCAGGTTTTGCAGGGTTAAGTAGGGATTATTTTTGAGTTTATGCAGAACCCTGCTCCTAATTTCCGTGTCTTCAGATGACATAAACATAATCCCTCTCCTCTGCTATAATAGTGTTCACATATCAAAAAAGGATAAGGTCATACTATTGCTGTATATAGGTAGGTATGCAACATATATATATTCCTGAGAAAGATTTAAATTAACAATCTTCCCCGAACAGTTATGGGTTAATAACCAAATCATGTTTCTCTATATCTCTTATTAAATCATCTAAAAATATTCTTAATTTCTAAAAATATTTTCTGGTTTTTATTTAACTGGCAATGATTTGATAAGCCGTAGGATATGAATGATATAATCACTCAATCTACCAGTTAACCGGTCGTCTTTATATCTCTCTTACTGTGTGTCTGGACAATTTCCTCACCAGAAATAGCTGATCGAGTTGCCGATGATCGTACTATGCGGTAGCACATATTGGTTTACAGGACACCAGTAACACAGGTAGAGTGGTATGACTTGAAAAGAGATTTACTAAAAAAAAAGCTATTTCGATAGATTTCAAGAGTTAATGATTTAAACTTTTTTATGCGTTTACCCATGACATTGACAAATGAGTTTGTCGTCAGCAGGGTATGATGAAGTGGAAAGACGATCGATAACACGCACGAAAGTCTGCGTCAGGGTTATGTCAACGAAGCCCTGTACACAAAGAACAAATAGTTCGAATCAGAGGCTACTTGAAAATTATTACCGCATCTCAATTATTCACTGTCCACCTAAACAGCTTAAGATTTCATTAAAAAAAAGAAAGAGAGAAATAAACAGCTACCGATATTAAATTATCACGATGTCAGGAAATTCATCTACGGGTCGAGATTATTCATTGACTCTAAAAAAATGCCGAATAGACACTGGTTTTCACCCATTGTTCAAAAAGATTGTTTAGTTATTTTTATCTGTGGTTGTTTTACATATCAATACATATGAAAAATTACCCGATGTATTTAATCATTATTGATAAAATATCATTTCATTCTAGGATAGTTTATATTTGAATATATTAAGCATTTCTAACAATATGATCGATTTTAGAATCAAATTTTATTCCGGGATATAATATAATTAAAAACCGGTTAAATCAGTCAAAATAGAAAACTCGCATATCCATATATTGCTTGCCATTGAGTTTCAATGTTGTTCGTATCTTTACGATGAAAATCTAAACATTTGGGGGCCAAGAAAACTTTGAATGCAGTTTCTACATTTTTTTTTGTCGTGAATTGAAGGAGGTCAATGACTAGAGAAACAATTTTCACTACTGAATGAATATCTAAAAACAGCGTGTATATCAGACGAAATAGGAACCTTGAATATCTATGTACTAGCAGTATCGCCCGGTGTTGCTCGGGTGTAATGAAAGCTTTAAAACTAATCCATGGTCCTGGAGCTCAGACTCAGCCTAAAAAATATTTGTGTGAAGTTTGGTGGGAATCGGATAAAAATTGTGGATTTGTATAAAGGACGTACAGGCAGATAAACAGACAAACACATACACACTCACAAACATCTTGCCTTATATATATATATATATATATATATATATATTATTGATGTACTGCACTATTGTAAGAACTGCAACATTGAAACTTCTGAATATCGTTTCTTATGTCTTTGTCTATGAGTGTATCAAATTTGATTAAAATCGGAGTACTCTTTCTATAACCCGATTTTTTCGATTATCGATTTTCGATATTTATCGGGGATACCTCGACACAAAACCTAGCTAAGAACACTCGCAGACGCTTATAGCACAATTGTAAATTTTCAAGAAAATCGGTTCAGCCGTTTCGGAGTCTATAGGTAACGGACTCACAGACACACACAGACACCCACACACATAGACAAAGTTCCACTTATAAATAACTTTAGATAGTTTTTCGTTTTCTGCCCTTACTTCTTTTCACTATTACTAATAGTGTTATTAAAAGCAGTACAACTAGTAGTTAATTTTATACTGTTTATATATTTTTGTTTCTCTCCTATATTTGACTTTAAATATACATTATTATTCGTTTACAGTTCTTTATAGGTGTAGTAATATTCCCTTGTGGATATCGACTCGGAACGAGAAATCGGAGAGCCGAGTTCGAATTCCAGTTAAATTCGTTGTAATCATATACGCGCAAATACCCTTGGGAAAGGTATTAATCCGTCTATTCCTTCCAGTTAAGGGTCAAATAACAGGACAGATTAGGTTCTGTAGCCTTGGCCGGCAACCAGTCTACCGCAGAAAGCAATGGCAACCTACTGCGGGATAATCTTCTGCCCAGTCAGTCATGTCTCTTGCGAGACATGATCGCTCAAGCGTGTATCACGTATGGCACTTAACTGACTGACTGAATATAGTAGTTGGAAATATGATTAAGGCTTCTACTTGTCATAAAGTGGGGGATCAGTTTATTACTTCATAACAATAGGAAACCGATCCCCCACTAATTACTACATAATATTATAATACATTTCTTTCCCCTCTAGCTATGAGTCAAATAACAGGACAGATTGGGTTCTATAGCCTTGGCCGGCAACCAGTCTACCGCAGAAAGCAATGGCAACCTACTGCGGGATAATCTTCTGCCCAGTCAGTCAAGTCTCTTTCGAGACATGATCGCCCAAGCGTGTATCACGTATGGCACTTAACTGACTGAATATTCCCTTTCGTTATACCTTTGCTATTATGTCTTTTTTCAGTTTTCCATATATATAGAAGTTTAGATTAAGTTAAAAGTTCATTTATGCCGTTACGATAAAACTCTAAAGGTCTCGACGCCAATAAAACTCTGAATGAAGTTTATGCCTCTTCTTTGCGGTGGCATGTCTTTTGCCTTAAAAAACTCTAGAAGACTATAAATAAATGTTGGATGTAACACAAGGCGGAGAGGATTTTAATTGCCAACATGCGTTAGTGAACTGGTTCTCCTCGATTAAATAGTGTTGGTCGAATTTGTTTCTTTACTTCTTTGTTTTATTTTATAATCGTTTCATCTCTAGCAAGGCTGTACTCACCCTGGAATGCAGGGGATTTCATAAGAAGAGAAGAAGGAGAAACAGAAACAGAGTAGGTGTCAGAGAATGGATAAGAGAAGGATTGGAACACTGGTGTGAAGTAAGCTTGGTGATGGTAGATTGGAAAGGGAGAAGAACAAGATACAATGGGTGTCGAGAAAAGGATAGGAATCACAGAGATAAGAGATGACAGTTGACATTGCATATAAACTCTTAGAGATTGTAGCTATCAGGGAAGCAAGTGAATCCCAGACAGGAAGTGCGAAAAAATTAAATTTTTAGAGTAGAAGTTGCGGCTATATTTGATTGGTTTCACGGTGAAATGGTGAGATTTAGTGGCCAGTTCAAGTAGATTTATGCAGTGGAGGCCCCAGGGAGCTAAGCTCGTCGGAGTAGAGTCCATGAAATTATTTGTAGAAGAGACAAAGAAAAGCCATATTACGTTGGTGAGAAAGTGACTGGTGTCGACTTACCAGGTCCGGATAAACCACATTGCAGATTCTCCTCTGGATTTTGTCAAAAACCCCCCAGACGAATAACAAGGGTGCCAAATATGAAAGCAGTATTTTATGCAGGGATGGATGGTAAATTTGTATATGTGCAAGATGGGTTCAGACGAAAAAATAAAAACCGTCCTGACCCTACACTGAGAACAGACAATCTTTGTAGCTGATTGTTTTTATAATTATATCACCCCAAACAAGGCATTTAGGAAGGGGTTACAGAGGAGAAAAGTTATAAGGAAGAGTGACAGATTATAGGGGGTGTCAGGAAGTGGGTAAGAGATGGATGAATGTGGCCATAAAGTGAGTGATTAGTTTATATATTGATTGTGATGTAGAATTGATCCCCCACTATATATCCACATTATAATATTTTATAATTTTTTTTTTAATAATATTATCGCCCCAAAGCAAGGCATTTTACTCTGTTTTGCAGGGGATTACATAGGAGGAAAGTTATGAGGAAGAGTGACAGGTTTTAGGGGGTGTCAGGAAGTGGGTAAGAGATGGATGAATGTAGCCATAAAGTGAGGGGTCAGTTTGTATATTAATTGTAATGTAGAAGTGATCCCCCACTATATAACCGCATTATAATAGTATAGAATTTTTTTTTAATAATCATATCGCCCGAAGCAAGGCATTTTACTGTAACTGTTTTGCAGGGGGTTACATAGGAGGAAAGTTATGAGGAAGAGTGACAGGTTATAGGGGGTGTCAGGAAGTGAGTAAGAGAAGGATGAATATAGCCATAAAGTGAGGGGTCAGTCTGGATATTAATTGTAATGTAGAATTGATACCCCACTTTATATCCACATTATAATAGTATAGATGTTTTTATTAATAATCATATCGCCCCAAGCAAGGCATTTTACTGTAACTGTTTTGCAGGGGATTACATAGGAGGAAAGTTATGAGGAAGAGTGACAGAATATAGGGGGTGTCAGGAATTGGGTGAGAAAAGGATGAGTATAATGATGAGAGTAATGTGGACGGAGAAAGGAGTATGAGAGAGGGGATGCAGGTTAGTGCGACCGAAGATGACTGTTGACTTTGCATTTACATGCTTAGAGATTGCAGCTGACGGGGATGCAAATAAATGGAATGGAATTCCACAGGCGGGAAGAGCGAGAAAAGTGGCTGATAGAGTAGAATTTAGGTTTACAATTTATTGGTTGCACAGTAAAAGAATGGGACCTAATTGACAATCTTGTGGCTTGAGTAAAATTATATATAGGAGGCACTAGAGAGCTAAGTTCATCAGAGTAGAAGTCGTGAAATTATTTGTAGTAGAAACACAAGGAAGCCACATTACGCCGGTGAGAAAGTGACTGTATCTGAGTTGCCAAGTCTGGATCTATCACATTACAGATTCTCCGCTGGTTTTTGTCAAGGACACCTAGGTGGATAGCAGGAGCACCCGACAAGATATGACAGCACTATTCAATGCTCAGGCAGATGCCAAATCGGGATCTATCATATTACAGATTCTCGGCTGGATTTTGTCAAGGACACCTAGGTGGATAGCAAGAGCACCCGACAAGATATGGCAGCAGTATTCAATGCACAGGCGGATGGTAGGATTGTTTCAGGTGGAATAAAACTTCCTGGAGCTACAATTTCTTAGCTCTGTTGTGAGAGTTAAGCTGAGGAGGCCCAGTGTTTTGCTTTCTGGAAGACTAGCCTTATCCATGCTAATGGGAGGTAGGAGCGACTGTCTGTGATGGTTAATAGATAGCAGCTTCGTTTTGGAAGCATTAAAATTCACGAGCCATTTCTTACCCTAGTCCGCCACGGATCAGAGGTCCTTCCAAGTTTGGCAGCAAGATTTGCTTTTCTAGCCTCAGCAGGTTTTTGATCGATGCGAAAGTAAACTGTAGTGTTGTCAGCGTATATGCCTACTTGGAATAATATTACATCCGGGAGATCGTTAAGGTAGCTATGGAAAAGCGTAGGAGTTAGAATAGAGCTTTGAGGGACATCCGCGTTCGTATGATAATATTGGGAGGCATGTCCGTTCAATACTACCTTCATTGTGCGATTTGAAAGGAATGACTGGATAAGGTCAAACAATTGTCCAGTTATACCATAACCTCGCATCTTGCGTAGAAAGCCAGCATGCCAGACTCTCTCAAAGGCTTTGGAGATATCTAGGGCAACAAGTTCGGGTTTCGCCGTTCTTGTCCAGAGCCTGATATATATACTCAGTGATGGTCGTTAGCATATCAGCAGTAGACCTGCTGTAGCGGAAACCATATTGTTTGTCAGAGAATAGTCTGTGGGCTGTGAAAGTAGGAGGCTGATAGGGCAATAATTAGAGGGGTCAGAGGGTTCACCTGTGTTTTTATATATTTATAAAATGTTTTTATGTTTTTTATATAGATTTAGGTATTAATTCAATGTAGTTGTTCCAAGTGAGGTTGAGAGATTATTGCGCAATTTATTGCCTTTCAGGATGACTAGCTTGAACCATGCTGACGGTTGGGTAGTAGTAATTGTCTCTGGCATTTAAAGGAAAGCAGATTCGTTTTTGAAGCCTTAAAATTTATGAGCCATTGCTTAACACAGTCCGCAACAGATTGCAGCGAGGTTTGCATTGTCAGCATCGGAAGATTTCTTATTGAGGCGAGAGTAAATGGTGGTGTCATCAGCGTAGATGCCTTCTTGAGATCTGATTACACCAAAGAGATCGTTGATAAAAACATCGTTTGTACAATAGGATCTGGAAGCATGCTCATTCATTAATATATTCATTACACAATTTGATAGGAATGATTAGATTAGGCCAGCGTTTCAGATTCCGTCAAATGCTTCGGAGATATCCAATGAAACAGGTCGAGTTTCACCGTTTTTACCGAGAGCCAGGCATATATATTCTGTGAAGGTCATTAGCATATCAGCAGTAGATCTGGCAAAGTGGAAGCCGTACTGTTTGTCGGAGGAGAGGATGTGGGCTAAGGGTTGTGGAACAATTTCAGCGTTGATAATAAACCTCGAAGACTTTGATAATAATTGGTAGAAGGCTAACAGAGCGATAGTTAGAGGGGTCTTGGGGTTTTGGAAATTTCTTAAAAACAGGGAGGACTTCCAGCAGGAAGAAAATCAAGAAGCAAAAAGGCAGTAGTTGAAGAGGTCAGAGGTGAGTTCAGGGGCACATTAGTTCATGACCATGATTGGGATACTGTCACCTCCGCTCGCTTTATGGGGGTTAAGCTTTGAAATTACGTTAGAGACCAGTGACGGGGTAATGTAAATTGAGCTTCAGTTCTTTTTTTTTAATCGTATCACCCCGAGCAAGGCGATAGCGCCACTGATGTGCAGGGGGCTACGTAATAGTGAAAAGATTGGAAAAGAGAAAGCCGAAACCACATCCTAAACAGGGAACAAGAGATGAGCCTCTTAACCTGTTCAATAGACGTGGGTGGAGAGTGAAGCGATGCCTAACAAATTGGTAGTCTGTTGATCAGGGAAATATGGAATCACGATGCCTTACAAATTGGTAGACAATTCATCAGGGAAATATGGAAACATTGTCAGGATGCGATACAAATTGGTAGTCTCTGGATCAGGGAAATATGGAAACATTCTCACGATGTCTTACAAATTGTTAGTCTATTGATCAAGGAAATATGGAAACATTGTCACGATGCCTTAAAAATTGGTAGTCTATTGATCAGGGAAAAATGGAAACATTGTCACGATGCCTTACAAATTGGTTGTCTATTGATCAGGGAAATATAGAAACATTGTCACGATGCCTTACAAATTGGTAGACTATTGATCAGGGAAATATGGAAACATTGTCAAGATGCATTAAAAATTGGTAGTCTCTGGATCAGGGAAATATGGAAACATTGTCACGATGCCTTAAAAATTGGTAGATTATTGATCAGGGAAATATGGAAACATTGTCACGATGCCTTATAAATTGGTTGTCTATTGATCATGAAAATATGGAAACATTGTCACGATGCCTTACAAATTGGTAGTCTCTTGATCAGGGAAATATGAAAACATTGTCACGATGACTTACAAATTGGTAGTCTCTGGATCAGGGAAATATGGAAACATTGTCACGATGCCTTAAAAATTGGTAGATTATTGATCAGGGAAATATGGAAACATTGTCACGATGCCTTATAAATTGGTTGTCTATTGATCATGAAAATATGGAAACATTGTCACGATGCCTTACAAATTGGTAGTCTCTTGATCAGGGAAATATGAAAACATTGTCACGATGACTTACAAATTGGTAGTCTATTGATCAGCGAAATATGGAAACATTGTCACGATGCCTTAGAATTTGGTAGTCTGTTGATCAGGGATATATGGGAATATTGTCACGATACCTTACAAATTGGTAGTCTATTGATCAGGGAAATATGGAAACATTGTCACGATGCCTTACAAATTGGTAGTCTATTGATCTGGGAAATATGGAAACATTGTCACGATGCCTTAGAATTTGGTAGTCTGTTGATCAGGGATATATGGGAATATTGTCACGATACCTTACAAATTGGTAGTCTATTGATCAAGGAAATATGGAAACATTGTCACGATGCCTTACAAATTGGTAGTCTATTGATCTGGGAAATATGGAAACATTGTCACGATGCCTTACAAATTGGTAGACTATTGATCAGGGAAATATGGAAACATTGTCAAGATGCCTTACAAATTGGTAGTCTCTGGATCAGGGAAATATGGAAACATTGTCACGATGCCTTACAAATTGGTAGTCTCTTGATCAGGGAAATATGAAAACATTGTCACGATGACTTACAAATTGGTAGTCTATTGATCAGCGAAATATGGAAACATTGTCACGATGCCTTACAATTTGGTAGTCTGTTGATCAGGGATATATGAGAATATTGTCACGATACCTTACAAATTGGTAGTCTATTGATCAGGGAAATATGGAAACATTGTCACGATGCCTTACAAATTCGTAGTCTGTTGATCAGGGAAATATGGAAACATTGTCACAATGCCTTACAAATTGGTAGTCTATTGATCTGGGAAATATGGAAACATTGTCACGATGCCTTACAAATTCGCAGTGTGTTGATCAGGGAAATATGGAAACATTGTCACGCTGCCTTAAAAATTGGTAGTCTGTTGACCAGGGAAATATGAAAACATTGTCAAGATGCCTTACAAATTGGTAGTCTATTGATCAGGGAAATATGGAAACATTGTCACGATGCCTTACAATTTGGTAGTCTATTGATCTGGGAAATATGGAAACATTGTCACGATGCCTTAAAAATTGGTTGTCTATTGATCAGGGAAATATGGAAACATTGTCACGATGCCTTACAAATTGGTAGTCTATTGATCAGGGAAATATGGAAACATTGTCACGATGCCTTACAAATTCGCAGTGTGTTGATCAGGGAAATATGGAAACATTCTCACGATGCCTTACAAATTGGTAGTCTATTGATCAGGGAAATATGGAAACATTGTCACGATGCCTTACAAATTGGTTGTCTGTTGACCAGGGAAATATGAAAACATTGTCAAGATGCCTTACAAATTGGTGGTCTATTGATCAGGGAAATATGGAAACATTGTCAAGATGCCTTACAATTTGGTAGTCTATTCATCTGGGAAATATGGAAACATTGTCACGATGCCTTAAAAATTGGTTGTCTATTGATCAGGGAAAAATGGAAACATTGTCACGATGCCTTACAAATTGGTAGTCTGTTGATCAGGGAAATATGGAAACATTGTCACGATGCCTTACAAATTGGTTGTCTATTGATCAGGGAAATATGGAAACATTGTCACGATGCCTTAAAAATTGGTTGTCTATTGATCAGGGAAATATGGAAACATTGTCACGATGCCTTAAAAATTGGTGGTCTATTGATCAGGGAAATATGGAAACATTTTCACGATGCCTTAAAAATTGGTTGTCTATTGATCAGGGAAATATGGAAACATTGTCACGATGCCTTACAAATTGGTAGTCTGTTGATCAGGGAAATATGGAAACATTGTCACGATGCCATAAAAATTGGTTGTCTATTGATCAGGTAAATATGGAAACATTGTCACGATGCCTTAAAAATTGGTTGTCTATTGATCAGGGAAAAATGGAAACATTGTCACGATGCCTTACAAATTGGTAGTCTATTGATCAGGGAAATATGGAAACATTGTCACGATGCCTTACAAATTGGTTGTCTATTGATCAGGGAAATATGGAAACATTGTCACGATGCCTTACAAATTGGTAGTCTATTGATCAGGGAAATATGGAAACATTGTCACGATGCCTTACAAATTGGTAGTCTGTTGACCAGGGAAATATGAAAACATTGTCAAGATGCCTTACAAATTGGTGGTCTATTGATCAGGGAAATATGGAAACATTGTCAAGATGCCTTACAATTTGGTAGTCTATTCATCTGGGAAATATGGAAACATTGTCACGATGCCTTAAAAATTGGTTGTCTATTGATCAGGGAAAAATGGAAACATTGTCACGATGCCTTACAAATTGGTAGTCTGTTGATCAGGGAAATATGGAAACATTGTCACGATGCCTTACAAATTGGTTGTCTATTGATCAGGGAAATATGGAAACATTGTCACGATGCCTTAAAAATTGGTTGTCTATTGATCAGGGAAATATGGAAACATTGTCACGATGCCTTAAAAATTGGTGGTCTATTGATCAGGGAAATATGGAAACATTTTCACGATGCCTTAAAAATTGGTTGTCTATTGATCAGGGAAATATGGAAACATTGTCACGATGCCTTACAAATTGGTAGTCTATTGATCAGGGAAATATGGAAACATTGTCACGATGCCTTACAAATTGGTAGTCTATTGATCAGGGAAATATGGAAACATTGTCACGATGCCTTAAAAATTGGTTGTCTATTGATCAGGGAAATATGGAAACATTGTCACGATGCCTTACAAATTGGTAGTCTGTTGATCAGGGAAATATGGAAACATTGTCACGATGCCATAAAAATTGGTTGTCTATTGATCAGGTAAATATGGAAACATTGTCACGATGCCTTAAAAATTGGTTGTCTATTGATCAGGGAAAAATGGAAACATTGTCACGATGCCTTACAAATTGGTAGTCTATTGATCAGGGAAATATGGAAACATTGTCACGATGCCTTACAAATTGGTTGTCTATTGATCAGGGAAATATGGAGACATTGTCACGATGCCTTAAAAATTGGTTGTCTATTGATCAGGGAAATATGGAAACATTGTCACGATGCCTTAAAAATTGGTTGTCTATTGATCAGGGAAACATGGAAACATTGTCACGATGCCTTAAAAATTGGTTGTCTATTGATCAGGGAAATATGGAAACATTGTCACGATGCCTTACAAATTGGTAGTCTATTGATCAGGGAAATATGGAAACATTGTCACGATGCCTTACAAATTGGTAGTCTATTGATCAAGGAAATATGGAAACATTGTCACGATGCCTTAAAAATTGGTTGTCTACTGATCAGGGAAATATGGAAACATTGTCACGATGCCTTACAAATTGGTAGTCTGTTGATCAGGGAAATATGGAAACATTGTCACGATGCCTTAAAAATTGGTTGTCTATTGATCAGGGAAAAATGGAAACATTTTCACGATGCCTAACAAATTGGTAGTCTATTGATCAGGGAAATATGGAAACATTGTCACGATGCCTTAAAAATTGGTTGTCTATTGATCAGGGAAAAATGGAAACATTGTCACGATGCCTTACAAATTGGTAGTCTGTTGATCAGGGAAATATGGAAACATTGTCACGATGCCTTACAAATTGGTAGCCTATTGATCAGGGAAATATGGAAACATTGTCACGATGCCTTAAAAATTGGTTGTCTATTGATCAGGGAAATATGGAAACATTGTCACGATGCCTTACAAATTGGTAGTCTGTTGATCAGGGAAATATGGAAACATTGTCACGATGCCTTAAAAATTGGTTGTCTATTGATCAGGGAAATATGGAAACATTGTCACGATGCCTTAAAAATTGGTTGTCTATTGATCAGGGAAATATGGAAACATTGTCACGATGCCTTACAAATTGGTAGTCTATTGATCAGGGAAATATGGAAACATTGTCACGATGCCTTAAAAATTGGTTGTCTATTGATCAGGGAAAAATGGAAACATTGTCACGATGCCTTACAAATTGGTAGTCTGTTGATCAGGCAAATATTGAAACATTGTCACGATGCCTTACAAATTGGTAGTCTATTGATCATGGAAGTATGGAAACATTGTCATAATGCCTTACAAATTGGTAGTCTGTTGATCAGGGAAATATGGAAACATTGTCACGATGCGTTACAAATTGTTAGTCTATTGATCAGGGAAATATGGAAACATTGTCACGATGCGTTACAAATTGTTATTCTATTGATCAGGGAAATATGGAAACATTGTCACGATGCCTTAAAAATTGGTTGTCTATTGATCAGGGAAATATGGAAACATTGTCACGATGCGTTACAAATTGTTAGTCTATTGATCTGGGAAATATGGAAACATTGTCACGATGCGTTACAAATTGTTAGTCTATTGATCAGGGAAATATGGAAACATTGTCACGATGCCTTAAAAATTGGTTGTCTATTGATCAGGGATATATGGAAACACTGTTACGATGCCTTACAAATTGGTAGTCTATTGATCAGGGAAATATGGAAACATTGTCACGATGCCTTACAAATTGGTAGTCTGTTGATCAGGGAAATATGGAAACATTGTCACGATGCCTTAAAAATTGGTTGTCTATTGATCAGGGAAATATGGAAACATTGTCACGATGCCTTAAAAATTGGTTGTCTATTGATCAGGGAAATATGGAAACATTGTCACGATGCCTTACAAATTGGTAGTCTATTGATCAGGGAAATATGGAAACATTGTCACGATGCCTTAAAAATTGGTTGTCTATTGATCAGGGAAAAATGGAAACATTGTCACGATGCCTTACAATTTGGTAGTTTGTTGATCAGGGAAATATGGAAACATTGTCACGATGCTTTACAAATTGGTAGTCTATTGATCATGGAAGTATGGAAACATTGTCATAATGCCTTACAAATTGGTAGTCTGTTGATCAAGGAAATATGGAAACATTGTCACGATGCCTTACAAATTGGTAGTCTGTTGATCAGGGAAACATGGAAACATTGTCACGATGCCTTAAAAATTGGTAGTCTATTGATCAGGGAAATTTGGAAACATACTCACGATGACTTACAAATTGGTAGTCTATTGATCAGGGAAGTATGGAAGCATTGTCATAATGCCTTACAAATTGGTAGTCTGTTGATCAGGGAAATATGGAAACATTGTCACGATGCCTTACAAATTGGTAGTCTGTTGATCAGGGAAATATGGAAACATTGTCACGATGCCTTAAAAATTGGAAGTCTATTGATCAGGGAAATTTGGAAACATTCTCACGATGTCTTACAAATTGGTAGTCTATTGATCAGGGAAGTATGGAAACATTGTCATAATGACTTACAAATTGGTAGTCTGTTGATCAGGGAAATATGGAAACATTGTCACGATGCCTTACAAATTGGTAGTCTGTTGATCAGGGAAATATGGAAACATTGTCACGATGCCTTACAAATTGGTAGTCTATTGATCATGGAAGTATGGAAACATTGTCATAATGCCTTACAAATTGGTAGTCTGTTGATCAGGGAAATATGGAAACATTGTCACGATGCCTTACAAATTGGTAGTCTGTTGATCAGGGAAATATGGAAACATTGTCACGATGCCTTACAAATTGGTAGTCTATTGACCATGGAAGTGTGGAAACATTGTCATAATGCTTACAAATTGGTAGTGTATTGATCAGGGAAATATGGAAACATTGTCACGATGCGTTACAAATTGTTAGTCTATTGATCAGGGAAATATGGAAACATTGTCACGATGCCTTACAAATTGTTAGTCTATTGATCAGGGAAATATGGAAACATTGTCACGATGCGTTACAAATTGTTAGACAATTGATCAGGGAAATATGGAAACATTGTCACGATGCCTTAAAAATTGGTTGTCTATTGATCAGGGAAATATGGAAACATTGTCACGATGCCTTACAAATTGGTAGTCTATTGATCAGGGAAATATGGAAACATTGTCACGATGCCTTACAATTTGGTAGTTCGTTGATCAGGGAAATATGGAAACATTGTCACGATGCCTTACAATTTGGTAGTCTATTGATCAGGGAAATATGGAAACATTGTCACGATGCCTTACAAATTGGTAGTCTGTTGACCAGGGAAATATGGAAACATTGTCACGACGCCTTACAATTTGGTAGTTTGTTGATCAGGGAAATATGGAAACATTGTCACGATGCTTTACAAATTGGTAGTCTATTGATCATGGAAGTATGGAAACATTGTCATAATGCCTTACAAATTGGTAGTCTGTTGATCAAGGAAATATGGAAACATTGTCACGATGCCTTACAAATTGGTAGTCTGTTGATCAGGGAAATATGGAAACATTGTCACCATGCCTTAAAAATTGGTAGTCTATTGATCAGGGAAATTTGGAAACATTCTCACGATGTCTTACAAATTGGTAGCCTATTGATCAGGGAAGTATGGAAGCATTGTCATATTGCCGTACAAATTGAAATAGTCTGTTGATCAGGGAAATATTAAACGAAACATTGTCACGATGCCTTACAAATTGGTAGTCTATTTGATCAGGAAATATGGAAACATTGTCACGATGCCTTAAAAATTGGTAGTCTATTGATCAGGGAAATTTGAAACATTCTCACGATGTCTTACAAATTGGTAGTCTATTGATTAAGGGAAGTATGGAAACATTGTCTATGCCTTACAAATTGGTAGACTTTTGATCAGGAAAATATACGGAAACATTGTCACGATGCCTTACAATTTGGTAGTTTGTTGATCAGGGAAATATGGAAACATTGTCACGATGCTTTACAAATTGGTAGTCTATTGATCATGGAAGTATGGTAACATTGTCATAATGCCTTACAAATTGGTAGTCTGTTGATCGAAAGGAAATATGGAAACATTGTCACGATGCCTTACAAATTGGTAGTCTGTTGATCAGGGAAATATGAAGCATTGTCACGATGCCTTAAAAATTGGTAGTCTATTGATCGGGGAAATTTGGAAACATTCTCACGATGTCTTACAAATTGGTAGTCTATTGATCAGGGAAGTATGGAAGCATTGTCATAATGCCTTACAAATTGGTAGTCAGTCGAAATATGGAAACACTTATTGTCACGATGCCTTACAAATTGGTAGTCTGTTGATCAGGGAAATATGGAAACATTGTCACGATGCCTTAAAAATTGGTAGTCTATTGATCAAGGGAAATTTGGAAACATTCTCACGATGTCTTACAAATTGGTAGTCTATTGATCAGGGAAGTATGGAAACATTGTCATAATGCCTTACAAATTGGTAGTCTGTTGATCAGGGAAATATGGAAACATTGTCCACGATGCCTTACAAATTGGTAGTCTGTTGATCCGGAAATATGGAAACATTGTCACGATGCATACAAATTGGTAGTCTATTGATCATGGGAAGTATGGAAACATTGTCATAATGCCTTACAAATTGGTAGTCTGTTGATCAGGGAAATATGGAAACATTGTCACGATGCCTTACAAATTGGTAGTCTGTTGATCGGGGAAATATGGAAACACATTGTCGATGCCTTACAAATTGGTAGTCTATTGATCATGGAAGTGTGGAAACATTGTCATAATGCCTTACAAATTGGTAGTGTATTGATCAGGGAAATATGGGGAAACATTGTCACGATGCGTTACAAATTGTTAGTCTATTGATCGAGAAATATGGAAACATTGTCGATGCCTTACAAATTGTTAGTCTATTGATCAGGAAATATGGAAACATTGTCACGATGCGTTACAAATTGTTAGACAGTCAGGAAATACTGGAAACATTGTCACGATGCCTTAAGAATTGGTTGTCTATTGATCGAGGAAATTTGGAAACATTGTCACGATGCCTTACAAATTGGTAGTCTATTGATCAGGGAAATATGGAAACATTGTCACGATGCCTTACAAATTCGCAGTGTGTTGATCAGGAAATATGGAAACATTGTCTGGTACCTCTGAAATTGGTAGTCTATTGATCAGGGAAATAACAAGAACATTGTCACGATGCCTTACAAATTGGTAGTCTGTTGACCAGGGAAATATGAAAACATTGTCAAGATGCCTTACAAATTGGTAGTCTGATCGAAATATGGAAACATTGTCACGATGCCTTACAATTTGGTAGTCTATTCATCTGGGGCTCCATTGTCACGATGCCTTAAAAATTGGTTGTCTATTGATCAGGGGAAAAGAGGGAAACATTGTCACGATGCCTTACAAATTGGTAGTCTGTTGATCAGGGAAATATGGAAACATTGTCACGATGCCTACCGAAATTGTTTGTCTATTGATCGAAATATGGAAACATTGTCACGATGCCTTAAAAATTGGTTGTCGGCCAGTCAAGGAAATATGGAAACATTGTCGATACTTGCTCAAAATTGGTTGTCTATTGATCAGGAAATATGGAAACATTGTCACGATGCCTTAAAAATTGGTTGTCTATTGATCGGGGAAATATGGAAACATTGTCCACGATGCCGCACAAATTGGTAGTCTGTTGATCAGGGAAATATGGAAACATTGTCACGATGCGTACAAATTGTAGTCTATTGATCAGGGAAATATGGAAACATTGTCACGATGCCTTACCAATTGTTGCTAGTCTATTGATCGAAATATGGAAACATTGTCACGATGCGTTACAAATTGTTGGGCTATTGATCAGGGAAATATGGAAACATTGTCACGATGCCTTAAAAATTGGTTGTCTATTGATCAGGGAAATATGGAAACATTGTCACGATGCCTTACAAATTGGTAGTCTATTGATCAGGGAAATAGAACATTGTCACGATGCCTTACAAATTCGCAGTGTGTTGATCAGGGAAATATGGAAACATTGTCACGATGCCTCCCAAATTGGTAGTATATTGATCAGGGAAATATGGAAACATTGTCACGATGCCTTACACATTGGTAGTCTGTTGACCAGGGAAATATGAAAACATTGTCAAGATGCCTTACAAATTGGTAGTCTATTGATCAGGGAAATATGGAAACATTGTCACGATGCCTTACAATTTGTTAGTCTATTCATCTGGGAAATATGGAAACATTGTCACGATGCCTTAAAAATTGGTTGTCTATTGATCAGGGAAAAATGGAAACATTGTCACGATGCCTTAAAAATTGGTTGTCTATTGATCAGGGAAATATGGAAACATTGTCACGATGCCTTACAAATTGGTAGTCTATTGATCAGGGAAATATGGAAACATTGTCACGATGCCTTACAAATTCGCAGTGTGTTGATCAGGGAAATATGGAAACATTGTCACGATGCCTCACAAATTGGTAGTCTATTGATCAGGGAAATATGGAAACATTGTCACGATGCCTTACAAATTGGTAGTCTGTTGACCAGGGAAATATGAAAACATTGTCAAGATGCCTTACAAATTGGTAGTCTATTGATCAGGGAAATATGGAAACATTGTCACGATGCCTTACAATTTGGTAGTCTATTCATCTGGGAAATATGGAAACATTGTCACGATGCCTTAAAAATTGGTTGTCTATTGATCAGGGAAAAATGGAAACATTGTCACGATGCCTTACAAATTGGTAGTCTGTTGATCAGGGAAATATGGAAACATTGTCACGATGCCTTACAAATTGTTTGTCTATTGATCAGGGAAATATGGAAACATTGTCACGATGCCTTAAAAATTGGTTGTCTATTGATCAGGGAAATATGGAAACATTGTCACGATGCCTTAAAAATTGGTTGTCTATTGATCAGGGAAATATGGAAACATTGTCACGATGCCTTAAAAATTGGTTGTCTATTGATCAGGGAAATATGGAAACATTGTCACGATGCCTTACAAATTGGTAGTCTATTGATCAGGGAAATATGGAAACATTGTCAACGATGCCTTACAAATTGGTAGTATATTGATCGGGGAAATATGGAAACATTGTCACGATGCCTTAAAAATTGGTTGTCTATTGATCAGGGAAATATGGAAACATTGTCACGATGCCTTACAAATTGGTAGTCTGTTGATCAGGGAAATATGGAAAAATTGTCACGATGCCTTAAAAATTGGTTGTCTATTGATCAGGGAAAAATGGAAACATTGTCACGATGCCTTACAAATTGGTAGTCTATTGATCAGGGAAATATGGAAACATTGTCACGATGCCTTAAAAATTGGTTGTCTATTGATCAGGGAAAAATGGAAACATTGTCACGATGCCTTAAAAATTGGTTGTCTATTGATCAGGGAAAAATGGAAACATTGTCACGATGCCTTAAAAATTGGTAGTTATTGATCAGGGAAAAATGGAAACATTGTCACGATGCCTTAAAAATTGGTAGTCTATTGATCAGGT
>JBBBDQ010002492.1:0-52500 GCA_037127315.1 Ascarosepion bandense
GAGGAACAACAAGAACAACAACAACAACGCAAAGAGCAACAGAAGGAACAGCAGCAGCAGCAGCGCAAAGAACAACAACAAGAACAACAACAACAACCACAAGAAATGGAGGAGGAAATGCCTCCCCCCCGTTCCTCGTCGTTGAAGAGAGGACGGGAGGAGGATGAGGAGGTATCCCAAAAAAAAGGGAAAAAGGAAGTACAGGAGCGCGGCAGGGCGGAAAGGATAACGGAAATTACCAGGACCCAATCCGCCCCTACATCACCCACCAGAACTGTTTTCCTTGAAGGGAGGAGTAAGTCCACCTCCCCCGTCAGAAAATTAACTTCTCCTTCCCCCACACCTCCTACACCCTCTCCCCAATCAGAAACTCCAACCCCACCCCTTAAAATTAACCATCCTTCCCCGAACCCAGACAAATCCTCCCCGAAAAAGGGAAAAAAGAAAAATATCTTTTGCAGTAAAGAAATATGCAAAATAGACAGACAGGCCTTAGAGAGGGACCTTTCTTCCCAGTAAAAGACCCTCCTAAGGCCTTTATTCAAGTTAAAATCTGTGGATGGAAGGTCCGTCGAGGACCCTGCCAATTTCCCAGGAGCCCCCGGGGTACTTACGTTGATACGAAATACCGGGGGTAACAGAACAAAAGCCTGGGAATTTGTGCAGGGGGCCGTTGAGGCCTTTCCATCCATCCAAATGGCCCAAACGGGCACTAAATACTTACAGCGGCTTTCGCATTTTTGCGCTGGGAGGGTCCCCGTCATCCTCCACCCATCTTTATACAGGGCCGTAAAACTTACTTTTCCCACGGACGTCGGCGGCATTGTCCAAGACGGACGAATTACGTCCGATATTGGCACTGGCAACCTTGGACAATCCGTCGGGGTCCCTACTCCCATAGATTTTCGTTCCGTATGTGACCAGAAGTAATTTTCTGCTTTCTTTTACAGGTCTAAATGATGTCAATTAAGTTAGCCAGTATGAACGTGAAGGGCCTTAGGGATCGGAGTAAGGCTGCCCGCCTGCTTCGGGACCTCTTGTCCTTCGGCGTGGATGTCGCCGCGATCCAAGAGACTCACTTTGTTTGCAAGGTCGATGCTTGTGTGCTGTCTAACGACTTTGTCGTCTATTCAGCATATGGGAACCGGCTGGCCAGAGGAGTGTCTTTGCTGGTCAAGCGTACCCTGGACGCGAAGGTGGATCTTGTCCATGTCGGTGCCGAGGGCCGGCTGATCGTGGCCGATATTGCAGTGAAAAGCAATGCGTTTCGTCTGGTTGCGGTTTATGCGCCCAACGACCAGGAGGAGCGCGTCTCGTTTTTTCGGCGGTTGGAGCCCTTCCTGGTGGATTCCAAGCGACTCGTCTTAGTGGGGGACTGGAATGCCATCCTGAACCCCAAGTTGGATAGAGGGCGGGGAGCTAGAGGGAAGGAACGTGATCGTAGCTTGGTCGATCTTATCGAGGACTTCGGTCTTGTCGATAGATACCGGGCCGATCACAAGGGCGGGAGAATGTGGACGTGGGCTAATAGTTGGCCTTCTACCAAGGTGGCTAGCTACCTTGATAGAATGTTAGTTCGTGAAGCCGAACTAGATTTCTTAGATTGTCCCACGTTCCACTGGCTAGGTTACTCGGACCACAAACTCGTTTGTGCCCGGGTAAATTTAGAAAATAGGGTTAGAATGGCTGGTTACTGGAAGTTCAACGTGTCCTTACTGGACAGGCGGGACTTCCGGCGCCAGCTAATTAACTTAGTGCAGCGGGCGTTAACTGGGGGAGTCATCGGGAATAAGTGGTGGGAGAACCTTAAGGATAGTATTAGGTCTTTCACCACTCAGTTCAGCATTCGGCTCAAACTAGATAAGGCTGACAAGGTGAAGACACTTAGATCTAATTACTCCCGGGCGGTGGCTGGTGGGGATCCCCTAGAGATAGCCATAGCTAAGGAGGCCGTGGACCGGTCGAATAGCGATCGTTACATGGGCCAGGTAGTTAGACATAAGTTAAGCAAGATGTCTTCCGAAGCTGTGAATATGGGCGCAGAACTGCGCAAGGAAGAAATTCGCCGCGGAGGCGACCGGTACATTCGAGAGGTTCGCAACCCGGAGGGACACACTCTGCGGTCGACTGACGACATGTGCGAGGCGTTTCGGCGACATTTCGAGATCCTGTTTACCAAGGAGCCCGGTCTCCGTGATGAGGAGTTTCGCAGCTATTTGGCTGACTTCCCCCGGCTTTTGCCGGCTGATGCAGCTAGCTGCGAGGGAGAGATTACGGAGGGCGAAGTCTACGCGGCGCTGAAGAAGGTCGGCAGTGGCAAATCACCGGGTCTCGATGGTTTGCCCTATGAATTGTACTTGAGGCTGTCGCACATCTTTGTCCCGATTTTGACTGTCGTGTTCAACAACTGGTTCCGGCAGGGGTCCATCCCCAAACGGTTCACCAGGGGTGTGATCACGCTGTTGAGAAAAGGCAAGGATGTGGGGAGGGAGCTAGAGGGTTACCGGCCCATAACTCTGCTAAACACAGAGTTAAAGATTTTGGCCAAGATCTTGCAAAATCGTTTGCAATTAGTTGCCGAGTCTCTGTTGGGACCTGAGCAGACTTGTGCTGTGAAGGGCCGAACAATTCAGAGCAACCTGCATCTGATACGCACGATCATAGAGGGGATAAAAGACGACGACGAAGCCGCGCTGATCCATTTAGATCAGTCCAAGGCATTTGATAGGGTTGACCATCGGTACCTGGCGGCTGTCCTGCAGGCAGCTGGATTCGAAACCAACTTCCGCCGCTGGATTAGCCTCCTGTATCAATCCCCGACGGCTGTGGTACAGGTGAACGGAAAGTTGTCGGGCGTTCTGGCGCTGTCTAGGTCGGTCCGACAGGGTTGTCCACTGTCGCCCCTACTTTATGCTTTGGCGTTGGAGCCCCTCCTTCGCCGGCTAAGGGACAGGGCGTGCAGTCCGGCCCTACGTGGAATCGCTGTCCCTGGTGGTGCTCGAGCCAGGGTTTCCGCGTACGCCGATGACGTCACTACTTTCGTGTCCTCCCGCAGGGACATCGAGGTGGTACAGAAGGCGCTTGAACGGTACGAACAGGTGACAGGGGCCAAGATTAACCGCAACAAGTCGTCCGGCTTGCGGTTAGGCGCCTGGAAGGGTCTGACCCTCCCGGGGCCCTTCAACTGGACGGACGGCCCGGTCTGCATTCTTGGAGTGTGGTTCGGGCCCGACCTACAGTTGGAGAAAAATTGGTCTGAAGTACTGGCAAAGGTAGGCGCGTCGGCCAAGATTTGGCGCCGAAGGAGGTTGTCCTTAAAGGGTATGGCTGAGGCGTGTGCTACATACGTCTTTCCCATCATCCTTTACCAGTTGTCAGTACTTCCACTTTGTAAACGGCATAAGAAGGCGATCGAGCGTTTGCTATTCTCCATTTTATGGAGAGGACGCAAACACTATGTCGACAAACGTGTCTGTTACCAACGTCCGTGTCATGGGGGCCTGGGAATGCCATACCTGATGGGCCATAAGGTTGCGTCGAGGTTGGTTTTTCTCAGGCGAGCGATTTCCGAAGACTCATTGCTTAGGGGGATAGTGAGGGACATGTTCCCTAGACTTACTATCACTCCCCCCATCTTGAGGCGGTGCCGTAAGCCTCGAGAGCGATCGAGTTTTCTCCTCGAATGTCTGGCGGCCCTGCGGGCCATTCCACGGTCCAGTGACCTTTCACGGCCTAGGAGAGTCTTCTATCGTGGGTTAGTGGAGGGCGTCGCAAAGGATTCACTACGTGATGTGCTGCGCTTGTCGGAGGACGAGTTTCGCTCGTTCTGGTCTTGGGCGCCAGGGAGTGATTATCTCAACAACTCTGAGTTTTCGCTCACCTGGCGATTAGCTCGGAATCGCTTGCCTCTCAATGACATGGCCTTCATATGGGGCCTGGCGGATTTGCCAGATTGCGAACGCTGCAACCTTGGCTTGGAAGAAACGGCTTCGCACGCCTTCTACCATTGTTCGCGGGTTCGCCCTCTATGGGACCGGGTCGGCGAGTTGACTGCTCGTATCGAGCCGCGAGAGCTTGTGCTCATTGATCGTGCATTCGCCTGTGATAATGTGTCGCCCCCGTTCTCTGGGATGAAGCGTATGGTGTTTCTGTCGCTGCTAGCCACGGCTCGAATGGTGATTTGGACGACGCGATTGGAGGAAGTCTTGCGAGGTCAGCGTCTTTCACATCAGGATCTGATCTGTTATTTTGAGCATCAGCTCAAAATAAAGATTAGAACTGATTGGAAACGTTTGACTTCGACAGACTTTAGCAAAAGGTGGGTAAATGTGGCGAGCCTGGTTCGTTTGAACGGGGCTAATCTTGATTTTCTCTTTTAGATCTGCTGGTTACATCGGGGTGGATTCCTCTGGAACCCTCCCCTGGTTAAGCTAGTTCTCTCTTGTGTACCTAGTTAAAGTGAATGAATGTGTTCCTAGCCTGTACCCGGCTTTTTCTTTTGTTATAATCCATGCCGAGATTCCCAACCTCCCCAGTTTGTTTTGGTCTCTTTTTATCTCGGCTGGTTCAGCCTTTTATTGTCCCTTTCCGCTAATTTTTTACCCCCCTCCCCACTCCCTTAGCGAGTGTGCTTCTTGATTTCGCCATTGGGCGGAATACAGCGGCCACTCTTTTTTCTGGGATGGTCGGTTCTTACTAACATTGATTATTATTTTAGTTCAAAATTTGTTGTATTTTTAGTTTATTTTTGGGTTCATCCCCCTCCCATCATTTCATTTTTCATTAAATATTTTACATTATATTGTATATATTATATTGTATATAAATACATTTTTATTGTCACGGGTTAATTTCCCCACTTTTTAGGTGTCCCTTGTAAGTTTCTGGCATTGTGGTGTACGAAGGATTGGGAGTAGATGGATGGGTTCTTTTGGTGACTGTGCAAATTGTAACGAGTGAATGGGTCGTGATAGTGTTTAGCTAGGTATAGGATAGTTAAGTGAGAACCAACCTCTCCCCCTCCCCTTTTAGGCCTTGTGCCATAATTTTGTAAATTTTACAAAATAAATAGTGCCCTGACGAGCCGTTGGCATTGACTCTGTGATTTTTGCAGGAGTTACTGTTGGATTATTGTGGACTCTGTGTTACCAGTGAGTACGTCTATTTTGTTACATTGTTTTGTTTGTCTTCGTCGCTCGTGTGCTTTTTTGAACGTTTTTTTATTGTGAGGGGGGGCAAGTCAAGCTATGGCTTTGTCTCCCCAGCCCTCAACTTCTGACGCTGTGCCTACGGTGGCTCCCCCACCGACAGCATGGGTGAAGGCACCAGTTAAGAAGGATGCCGAGTACTACCGGCAAATGCAAGAGAAGTATAAGGATTATATTTCCGAGAACGAGTTGAAAGTGATCCCGGAGGTGGTGAATGTGATCGCACCTAGAACGATCTCCCTGCTGACATCCGATGTCAAAACAAGAACGTTCATCAGTGTCGGCAGGGAGAATATGGAAGAGGCCTTGAAAGCCTTAAATATTGTACCCTGTGTCCTGGCAAGAAGGTCCCGTGCTATGTGGGATGTGTTATTGAGCTCGGAGACGGAAGCAAGGAATTTGGCCGGTAATACCTTGGAGGCCAGGGGTATCCGGATGCAGACGGAGTATCTGGGTACTCGAAGGACAAAGATAACGGTTCATGGTGTGCCGGTCGAGGTAGCTTGTGACCACGTTGGAGCATTTTTTGCTCAATTTGGAGCGGTGGAGGTGGTCGCAAGGATAAATAGTAAGGCCGGTGTGGCCACGGAGGATGTCAATATCAGCATGGTCATGGACAGCAAGAACCGTTTAAAAGTTCCCGATATTCTGCTGTGCAATAAAAGGAAACTTTTTGTTGTCGTAGAGGGAAGGAAGCCGCACTGCTGGGCGTGTGGTCTGGCCGGACACACATTCAAAATATGTCCGGCAAGGAAACCGGAAGAAAACCAGGTGACACCGGCAACACCGCCGGTGTCAAAAACAACAGTTACCCAGGAGAAAAAGACCGAGGCAAAAAGTGGTGAATGGACGGAGGTGGTTAGGAGGGGGAAGAAAGTTGCTTCCCCTCCTCCACAACATGAAAAATCTCCGTCCCCAGAAAAGAAGCCCCGCAAGGAGGCTAAGCAACAACTGCAGCAGCAGGAGTCTCGACAACAGCAACAACAACAACAACAACACAAGGAACAGCAAGAACAACAACAGCAACGCAAAGAACAACAGAAAGAACAACAACAGCAACAACGCAAAGAACAACAACAACAAGAACAACAACAACAACCACAAGAAATGGAGGAGGAAATGCCTCCCCCCCCGTTCCTCGTCGTTGAAGAGAGGACGGGAGGAGGATGAGGAGGTGGCCCAAAAAAAGGGAAAGAAGGAAGTGCAGGAGCGAGGCAGAGCGGAGAGGGTAGAGGAAATTACCAGAACCCAATCCGCCCCTGCATCACCCAACAGAACTGTGTCTCTTGAGGGGAGGAGTAAATCTACCTCCCCGATAAGAAAAATAACTTCTCCTTCCCCCACACCTCCCACACCCTCCACCCAATCAGAACCTTCCTCCCCGAAATCTTATCATCCCTCCCCGAAACCATCCCCGAATCCAGACAAATCCTCCCCGAAAAAGGAAAAAAAGAAAAACATTTTTGTAACGAAAGATATTTGTAAAATAGATAGACAGGCCTTAGAGAGGGACCTTTCTTCTCAGAAGAAGGCCCTCCTAAGGCCTCTTTTCAAACTTAAAAATATTGACGGAAAGTCCATCGAGGACCCTGCCAATTTCCCGGGCGCCCCCGGGGTACTGACGTTGATCAGAAATACCGGGGGTAGCAGAACAAAAGCCTGGGAATTTGTGCAGGGGGCCGTCGAGGCCTTTCCAAACATAAAAATGGCCCAAACGGGCACTAAATATCTTCAAAGGCTTTCGCACTTTTGTGCTGGGAGGGTCCCCGTCATCCTCCACCCATCTTTATATAGGGCCGTAAAACTTACTTTTCCCACGGACGTCGGCGGCATTGTCCAAGACGGACGAATTACGTCCGATATTGGCACTGGCAACCTTGGACAATCCGTCGGGGTCCCTACTCCCATAGATTTTCGTTCCGTATGTGACCAGAAGTAATTTTCTGCTTTCTTTTACAGGTCTAAATGATGTCAATTAAGTTAGCCAGTATGAACGTGAAGGGCCTTAGGGATCGGAGTAAGGCTGCCCGCCTGCTTCGGGACCTCTTGTCCTTCGGCGTGGATGTCGCCGCGATCCAAGAGACTCACTTTGTTTGCAAGGTCGATGCTTGTGTGCTGTCTAACGACTTTGTCGTCTATTCAGCATATGGGAACCGGCTGGCCAGAGGAGTGTCTTTGCTGGTCAAGCGTACCCTGGACGCGAAGGTGGATCTTGTCCATGTCGGTGCCGAGGGCCGGCTGATCGTGGCCGATATTGCAGTGAAAAGCAATGCGTTTCGTCTGGTTGCGGTTTATGCGCCCAACGACCGGGAGGAGCGCGTCTCGTTTTTTCGGCGGTTGGAGCCCTTCCTGGTGGATTCCAAGCGACTCGTCTTAGTGGGGGACTGGAATGCCATCCTGAACCCCAAGTTGGATAGAGGGCGGGGAGCTAGAGGGAAGGAACGTGATCGTAGCTTGGTCGATCTTATCGAGGACTTCGGTCTTGTCGATAGATACCGGGCCGATCACAAGGGCGGGAGAATGTGGACGTGGGCTAATAGTTGGCCTTCTACCAAGGTGGCTAGCTACCTTGATAGAATGTTAGTTCGTAAAGCCGAGCTAGACTTCTTAGACTGTCCCACGTTCCACTGGCTAGGTTACTCGGATCACAAACTCGTTTGTGCCCGGGTAAATTTAGAAAATAGGGTTAGAATGGCTGGTTACTGGAAGTTCAACGTGTCCTTACTGGACAGGCGGGACTTCCGGCGCCAGCTAATTAACTTAGTGCAGCGGGCGTTAACTGGGGGAGTCATCGGGAATAAGTGGTGGGAGAACCTTAAGGATAGTATTAGGTCTTTCACCACTCAGTTCAGCATTCGGCTCAAACTAGATAAGGCTGACAAGGTGAAGACACTTAGAGCTAATTACTCCCGGGCGGTGGCTGGTGGGGATCCCCTAGAAATAGCCATAGCTAAGGAGGCCGTGGACCGGTCGAATAGCGATCGTTACATGGGCCAGGTAGTTAGACATAAGTTAAGCAAGATGTCTTCCGAAGCTGTGAACATGGGCGCAGAACTGCGCAAGGAAGAAATTCGCCGCGGAGGCGACCGGTACATTCGAGAGGTTCGCAACCCGGAGGGACACACTCTGCGGTCGACTGACATGTGCGAGGCGTTTCGGCGGCATTTCGAGATCCTGTTTACCAAGGAGCCTGGTCTCCGTGATAAGGAGTTTCGCAGCTATTTGGCTGACTTCCCCCGGCTTTTGCCGGCTGATGCAGCTAGCTGCGAGGGAGAGATTACGGAGGGCGAAGTCTACGCGGCGCTGAAGAAGGTCGGCAGAGGCAAATCGCCGGGTCTCGATGGTTTGCCCTATGAATTGTACTTGAGGCTGTCGCACATCTTTGTCCCGATTTTGACTGTCGTGTTCAACAACTGGTTCCGGCAGGGGTCCATCCCCAAACGGTTCACCAGGGGTGTGATCACGCTGTTGAGAAAAGGCAAGGATGTGGGGAGGGAGCTAGAGGGTTACCGGCCCATAACTCTGCTAAACACAGAGTTAAAGATTTTGGCCAAGATCTTGCAAAATCGTTTGCAATTAGTTGCCGAGTCTCTGTTGGGACCTGAGCAGACTTGTGCTGTGAAGGGCCGAACAATTCAGAGCAACCTGCATCTGATACGCACGATCATAGAGGGGATAAAAGACGACGACGAAGCCGCGCTGATCCATTTAGATCAGTCCAAGGCATTTGATAGGGTTGACCATCGGTACCTGGCGGCTGTCCTGCAGGCAGCTGGATTCGAAACCAACTTCCGCCGCTGGATTAGCCTCCTGTATCAATCCCCGACGGCTGTGGTACAGGTGAACGGAAAGTTGTCGGGCGTTCTGGCGCTGTCTAGGTCGGTCCGACAGGGTTGTCCACTGTCGCCCCTACTTTATGCTTTGGCGTTGGAGCCCCTCCTTCGCCGGCTAAGGGACAGGGCGTGCAGTCCGGCCCTACGTGGAATCGCTGTCCCTGGTGGTGCTCGAGCCAGGGTTTCCGCGTACGCCGATGACGTCACTACTTTCGTGTCCTCCCGCAGGGACATCGAGGTGGTACAGAAGGCGCTTGAACGGTACGAACAGGTGACAGGGGCCAAGATTAACCGCAACAAGTCGTCCGGCTTGCGGTTAGGCGCCTGGAAGGGTCTGACCCTCCCGGGGCCCTTCGACTGGACGGACGGCCCGGTCTGCATTCTTGGAGTGTGGTTCGGGCCCGACCTACAGTTGGAGAAAAATTGGTCTGAAGTACTGGCAAAGGTAGGCGCGTCGGCCAAGATTTGGCGCCGAAGGAATTTGTCCTTAAAGGGTATGGCTGAGGCGTGTGCTACATACGTCTTTCCCATTATCCTTTACCAGTTGTCAGTACTTCCACTTTGTAAACGGCATAAGAAGGCGATCGAGCGTTTGCTATTCTCCATTTTATGGAGAGGACGCAAACACTATGTCGACAAACGTGTCTGTTACCAACGTCCGTGTCATGGGGGCCTGGGAATGCCATACCTGATGGGCCATAAGGTTGCGTCAAGGTTGGTTTTTCTCAGGCGAGCGATTTCCGAAGACTCATTGCTTAGGGGGATAGTGAGGGACATGTTCCCTAGACTTACTATCACTCCCCCCATCTTGAGGCGGTGCCGTAAGCCTCGAGAGCGATCGAGTTTTCTCCTCGAATGTCTGGCGGCCCTGCGGGCCATTCCACGGTCCAGTGACCTTTCACGGCCTAGGAGAGTCTTCTATCGTGGGTTAGTGGAGGGCGTCGCAAAGGATTCACTACGTGATGTGCTGCGCTTGTCGGAGGACGAGTTTCGCTCGTTCTGGTCTTGGGCGCCAGGGAGTGATTATCTCAACAACTCTGAGTTTTCGCTCACCTGGCGATTAGCTCGGAATCGCTTGCCTCTCAATGACATGGCCTTCATATGGGGCCTGGCGGATTTGCCAGATTGCGAACGCTGCAACCTTGGCTTGGAAGAAACGGCTTCGCACGCCTTCTACCATTGTTCGCGGGTTCGCCCTCTATGGGACCGGGTCGGCGAGTTGACTGCTCGTATCGAGCCGCGAGAGCTTGTGCTCATTGATCGTGCATTCGCCTGTGATAATGTGTCGCCCCCGTTCTCTGGGATGAAGCGTATGGTGTTTCTGTCGCTGCTAGCCACGGCTCGAATGGTGATTTGGACGACGCGAATGGAGGAAGTCTTGCGAGGTCGGCGTCTTTCACATCAGGATCTGATCTGTTATTTTGAGCATCAGCTCAAAATAAAGATTAGAACTGATTGGAAACGTTTGACTTCGACAGACTTTAGCAAAAGGTGGGTAAATGTGGCGAGCCTGGTTCGCTTGAACGGGGCTAATCTTGATTTTCTCTTTTAGTTCTGCTGGTTACATCGGGGTGGATTCCTCTGGAACCCTCCCCTGGTTAAGCTAGTTCTCTCTTGTGTACCTAGTTAAAGTGAATGAATGTGTTCCTAGTCTGTACCCGGCTTTCTCTTTTGTTATGATCCATGTCGAGATTCCCAACCTCCCCAGTTTGTTTTGGTCTCCTTTTTATCTCGACTGGTTCAGCCTTTTATTGTCCCATTCCGCTAATTTTTTACCCCCCCCCCCACTCCCTTAGCGAGTGTGCTTCTTGATTTCGTCGTTTGGCGGAATACAGCGGCCACTCTGTTTTTCTGGGATGGACGGTTCTTACTAACATTGATTATTATTTTAGTTCAAAAATTTGTTGTATTTTTAGTTTATTTTTGGGTTCATCCCCCTCCCATCATTTCATTTTTCATTAAATATTTTACATTATATTGTATATATTATATTGTATATAAATACATTTTTATTGTCATGGGTTAATTTCCGCACTTTTTAGGTGTCCCTTGTAAGTTTCTGGCATTGTGGTGTAAGAAGGATTGGGAGTAGATGGATGTGTTCTTTTGGTGATTGTGCAAATTGTAACGAGTGAATGGGTCGTGATAGTGTTTAGCTAGGTATAGGATAGTTAAGTGAGAACCAACCTCTCCCCCTCCCCCTTTTAGGCCTTGTGCCATAATTTTGTATTTCATACAAAATAAATACTGCCCTGACGAGCCGTTGTGCGAAACCGCGGTCGGTCTTGGCGATCTTGCTATTTTGTTAGTGTGTTTGCTCTGCGTTACTGCCTTCTAGTTAAATACTTTTCGGTTGTGTGTATCGAGCACTTTTCTTTTCTGGTTGTTTGTTCCGTTGAGGGTTTTTTTTCTTTTTACTGGGAGGAACCGTATGTATTGTCGGTCCCAAGCAGTTTTCTTTTTTTCCCCCTCTTTGCCCAAAGCTTTATAGCCGAGGGCAATAACGGATTTAGATTCTGCTGGTCATTCATAGTCTTAGAAAGTCCCTTCTATAAAATTTTGAGATTAGAATACACGCAGAGTCGGTTTAATAATTATTGTTATTATTGTTATTATTGTTATTATATATATATATATATATATATATAGGGAGGGAGAGAGAGAGAAAGAAGGAGAGAGAGTGAATGAGAGAGAATTATTGGTTTAAGAGCGTCCTGTTTACGTGAAACTTGTGAATGCTAACATTATTCTACAAGGCTTTTTAAAACTGTGGAATCGAATGCAATGATTTTCTATCAACGCAATACAAGTTTTTGACATTGAGGCAAATATTGCGCTGTTTCATTGTTTTGCGACTTATAATGAATCGCCATGATTTTTATGACGGACCATGTTGCTGCTAAAAGTTTTTGAGTGCGTAACGTTAGCATAATTTTTTATTATTTACTTTTTGTAGCAATACCTTCAAAGGAAGTGTGGCCAATGCCTGAAAGAGATGAAGAACGATCAAATGTAAAAATAAATCTAATTTAATAAAGCTAATAGAAACGTGTGATACCCTATTTGTCGTCGGAAAAGCGATAGGTTACAGTCAGTCAGCGATGGGAACAGTTTTAAAGATTATACCAAGAAGAATCGGCCATGTCAAAGACCATGCTTCACTGAAAGATGCAATTATTACGAAGTTACACAGGGTCTAATTATCGAAATAGAAAGTTTATTGATGCGATGGTTAAAAGATCAAAATCAGCGTAATGTGCGTATTAATCTTACTTTAGCATGAAGCCTTTCAGTGATTTGAAAGTCGCATGTACAGCAAATGAATGTGGTTGTGATAAAGAAGGCGTTGCAAGTAGATGATGGTTGGTCGTTTAGAATTTAAGACAAATTTACATGATATTATCGTGCAAAGTGAAACAATGAATGACAACATAAGTGCTGTTTGATCTTGGCTATAAACCCAGCTTAAAGATAAAATTTGGAACCAATCTCATTCGCAACCTGACGATTGTAAATAGCTATTCTGTATCTAATAAGATCATTTTCCAAATGCCATGTCCATTCATAGCATAGGCGATCATAGCGCTGCACAATTTCCTGTCCTTTGTAACTCTGTTTTTTTTTTCTTTTTGCTATCTTACCAAAACTCTATTCTGCCAATCTTTTACGTAGGTTGTTAGGTTGTTTCGGCGCTGTTTTCCTTTGCCCCTCTTACATTCAATATGTCCCGTGAGTAGCAAATTTTCTAAAACTTCATCATAGTTCAGTTTATGTTACACTCAGCATCCTTCTGTAGAACCATATTTTTATTGTTCCACGCTTCTTTTTCATATTGCCCAACAATACAAGAGAACTGATATTACGGTTTTATTATCAGTATATTTTTTCTTTGTTTCTTATGTTTCCCGTTTCTTAATACATTGGTTAGGTTTTGAAAAGCAACTTTAGATATCCTAATGCGCCCTCGGATTTCGGTGTCGCATATATTATAATAATAGATTAGTGATAAAAGTCTTACTAATTAACCCATAATTGTGGGAGATGATGCGGATTCATAGATTTCCGTGCAAAAGTGAATATAATTAACCCAATATAAATTCGAACTCGGATCTCTAATAACAATTTCGAGCTGTTTTCCATTACAACTTTTCCATATTCAAGCTTACTGCATATGTTATTGCCAAAACGGCCAACTATTTATTTAAGTACTTACCATGGTCGACGTTGCATAACTTAGCTAACCCAACCAGTGTTTCAAATTGAAGTGTCCGTACGCTTATCAATAATTAAAAATAAAATTTAAAAAATAATAATAAATAAAATAAAATAAAATTTAACTTTCATAATTTAAACCTCATTGTGACTTCAAACAACCAGTGATTGAAGAAACACTTAGCAATAAAACCCGTGATATTTACTAGAAATGGAATTCTAAATATGTTTTTTTTTAATAATTGTTTACAAGATTGTAAACGTATCACTTTAGATAATTTCAATCGTGATCTCTACCTGGTGAGCGAAATCATTTCTACTGTTTCATTATTATCAAAATTCAGTCAGCCAGTTAAGTGTCACACGCTTGGGTGATCGTGTCCCTTTCAATCCCTGGCTGACCAGGCAGATTTTCTTGCAGTAGCTTGCTATTTCTTTCTATGATAGACTGGCTGCCAACTAAGGCTTCAGAACCCAGTCTATTCTGCTATTCAATTCTTTTATCAAGATGTGTCAATTCAGTGCCAAATATGATAAACACTTAAGCGATCCTGTTACTTTTGATCAGTGACTGAATAGGCAGAAGATTTTCCCGCGGTAACATGCCATTTCTATCTACAACCACTGGACTATAGCTCTCTCCCCACCCCCGTATAACCTTCCCTTTCTCTCCACCTATGTATCTGTCATCGCACCTGCTTTCTCAGCTTTCTATTGTTCCTTTCTAACTAGTTTGTACTAGTTTGTACTCTTTTCTAATTAATATTTTTACATTTATGTAGCCCCCTGCACATCAGTGGCGTTTCCGTGAAATGATTAAAAAAAAAGTAGACTGGTTCGGTTGAAATTTCTAGTTCCTGAACTGTGTACAACGGCCGAAACGTCGTAAATATAGCAGTGAAGATGAGGACAATAATCCTAACAATGTAAATAGTGTAAGTACTACCTCATCTCAGAAGTATAAACAAATACTGAATTTCTTTTCTTTATTTTTCCCCCATTTTCCCTAAAATCTCGCAGTTGCTCATATATTCAATCCATGATGTCTTCAGCTTTTTTCTGTATAAAATCATTTCTACTGTCTTAGTATCTTCTACTTCAGTAGATTTTTTAATACTAAAGCTTAACCCAAAATAACTCTTGGTAGCTACAATCAACAAAATAGTAATTCTGAATGCTGCGCGTGATATAAATTGAAAAGAAAGTGGTCAAAAGAAATAGGTTATGAGAGATTGGAGAAGAGATGATTGATCGTTGACATGAAGAGATTAATTTTAAAGTGTTCCGGGAAGCATCCACGAGGGAGTTTGCGCCACAAATTAATTGTTCTTTCGAAATTTTGGTGATGAAATCACCATTTTTAATCCTATTGTGATAAGTTTCATTTTTATTGGCTTGTAAAAGACCGCCGCCTCTTAGAAGTAAAATAAACATGCATCAAAAGTGCATTACTAGAAACACTTGTCGTTTCCCAAAACATAGTTTTGTTTCCAGCAAATGATTGTGGCAAAATTTTGAATTCATGTAATATCAACTATATATGTTCACATGGTCACTTCATGGTGACGTCATCTTGCTTCCAATTACGACGCTTTTCTATTTCTTGAATTATTTTTTATGCATTTAAAAAAAAATAATGAAGCCTATCCGTAATATAAATATATTGAACTATCAATTCCCTATAAATTTGCATGTCGTTCGTTTTATTATTTGAAAATCTCTTAAAAATTTAACTATTTTCCCTGCTCCCCTTCTAAAGCGAGTTGTGACACAAGGCCAGTTTTTAATGTGGGGACGTTCGAGCTGCTGGTCAAATATTACCGAGTCCATGTATATGTGGTAACTGTGTGTTAATCTTGTCTTAGATGGCCTTATCTTGTCTTAGATGGTCGTGCAGACACGCTGGGTGACAGGTAAATATAAATAATTTCTTAAAATATATTTACTTCTCGAAATGACAACTTTATGTTCTTACGGTTTTACCTGACAGTTGTTTTTTTAAGCAAACTGTTCAAGGGTAAGCAAAATTTGAAACTCTCACAATTGTACCTGCTGTGTCTGGATATTTTAACAACCAGTATACACATTATTTACATTCGTATAAACGAAGTAAAATTGTTCGTACCATTTAAGAATTAATTTAGCAGTAATCTTTAACCCTCTAGGGCCATTCGTATCATATTTGATACAGTATTTCCCTATAAGGAAACATTTGGTATTTCCCTATAAGGAAACATTTGGTATTCATTGACTGAGCAGTCAGTACTGCTTTCATTTGAAATTTATAAAATATTTCTCTTAAAAAAATTTTCAGGAAAATAGTTCGTTCAAGGCTTGTTTTCATACTGTATCAAATATGATACGAATGGCCCTAGAGGGTTAATAATATAATATGATTAAGGCTTCTACTTGTCATAAAGTGGGGGATCAGTTCTATATTGTTATGAAGTAATAAACAGATCCCCCACTAATATGATACGAATGGCCCTAGAGGGTTAATTAATTAATTAATTAATTTACCAGAGCCTTCCCCCAATGTATGCGGGCTCTTATCACGACTCGTCTGGGTTCCTTTCCGCCCAAAGGCAGAGAGTCCGACAAGGATAGAGTTTTTGGCGAACTCCGAGATTTCCTAAGCTTGGCTTATTTGAGGTACAAGGCCGAACAATCTTTTTCTGAAGTGATAAGCCTTTAACTAATTATGTTTAGCTGGCTTCCCACTTAAACAAGAATGTGGCATGAGGCCTTTTTAGCGTGGTTGATCCAATCCATATAGTTCGGGTAAAAATGAATTGTTTTATTTTACCTTCAAACAGACGCAAACAGAGAGTCTGACATATCAAGATTAGTGCTTTGCAGTACTAATCATAAGCTTTTAACTAATTCTGCAGAGCAGCAGAGTTTGTCTCACTATATGTAGTCTGGACAGGTCTATATTATACGACACTAATCATTACTGTTATTTTCACAACATTCAAGTCTCTCGGCTTTCTTCAGGTGTGCCCGATTAGTCAATGTACCTGTCTTACCTTAATGTTAAAGGCGATCTAATAAAAATAAATATAAATCTGTTACAATCATCTTAGTAATTGACAAAGAACATGTACCTCGGTACCCTAAATCGTACTTGACTTCCGCTTAACTGCCCGTGTTTCCTTATAAAATATATCACAATCGTTTAGCACCAGTCGACGTACAAGAAACTGAATCATTCTGGCCAACAGCAAAAGCAAGAAGAATACTCACGAAGTAAAACTTTCCATTTATTTTCACTTGTTTCTTTGTGAGGAAATAATTAGATGATTGTGGGTAGACATGTATTTTTTAATCTAATATCGAATTAATCTAATATTCTTTGAATATTTCATTTTCTGACTGAAATAATGAAGAATATTAAAATCCGAAAAGACGGCGCTCACAGAAACGCTACAGATCAAAATAAATTAAAAACGAGATGCGCCGTACTGGAGTTCGATGATTGGAAATTAAACCTGATATCAGATTATCAGAAAACAAAATCAATTTCTTATGATTTAATAAATCAAAATGTCGTAAACGTCACCCAACAATAACAATAAAGAACTCGTATCATCATCGATCTTGGTTAGGCTACTGCATGATAAAAGCCTTTCGCAAATGATTGTCATGTGCTATTCTCAGTGATCATCTTATAAAACCGATTTATTTAACTTCTCTGGATGTAATTTGCATTTTCTGCTGGATTTGTTAGGCATCCAGCGAGCATCCTTCTGCTACATTTGCTATCTTTTCTTTATGCTATCTATATTTCTTAATTTGTTATATCGCTCTTATAATATGTAACATGTTCTTCAAAAGTTGAAGAATTATTGTATTTCTGGAAGAATTTCTTTGCTTTATTTGGTTCAATCTTTATCAAATTTAGTCATAAAAGTTGTTTGAAACGGTTACTTCTCTACCTCGTTTCACCATTATATTTAATTTACCACTGATAAGTTTGCTGCTAAATAAGTTAGTTCACTGTGCGGTGTTAAACATTTTTTTTTGAGAAAGCAAAGAGATACGATTTTCCCAGAAGTGACAATTTACATAAGGCCTTAAAAGTCATCTTCTGTATGAAGGATCAGGACGTGAACGATCATAGTTTTCCCCAATTTCTTATCCCTAATAGCTTTTAGCCTTTGTTTTGCACCCAATTTTCAGAAACATTTTACTTGGGTTATTCGCTGTTTTTGTCTCCATTGACTTCAATATAGCCTGGTATTTTCGAATTTTCCAGATCCCATTCTCATCATCTGTCCCATAAAGCGCAAATCACTCTTTATAATTTTATGTGTAATTGTCCATTTTGCTTTCCTTAAAGCTGCTTGATTCATAGCATTTTCAGCATCCTTCTGTAGAACTCCTGCTGTTGCTTTCTTTTCTTCATCTGAGAGGATATTGCCCTGACAATGCTGAGAAAACCATGTACTGAACATGTTAGTAACGACAAATCTCTAGATACAATGACAACAAAGAGGACACACTTATGCTCAACATCAGGGAGATCAACTTTCTGTGGTACATCATGCTGAAAGTGGGGTTTGTATAACTCACCCATAAGTTAAAAGCAAAAGGGCCAGAAGAAAGCAAAGCACAACCTATGTGGTGAGTTTGATGACATAGCAGCGCTTTAGAGAGATGGATAAATGACAAAATTTATTAAGCTCTAAAACCTCAGGAAATTATGGTTACTCAGAATCACCCACGTCCTGAAGGTATATAACATAAAGAATAAGAAGAATATAGTTTATAGATGGTCTGCTATTGTTTAGACATTCACAAAATATACCATGCCCCTTTGACTAGTTTTCGTCAAAGGTGTTTGTTAGTTTGTTTATAAGTACTTTTAATTTAAGTTATAAAAATATATTTTAATCATAAATTATTCAAATTTTCGTTTATATTAAATGTTAAAAATTGAAGCAAGCTGGTTGAAAAACAAAGAGGAATAAACCTGACGGTCAAACTCATTGCTAGTCTAGAGGTTCAATAACATTACACCAATGTTCCTGTTAACAAATTCATACATCTTTTAAAAATGTATCTAACATAATCCGAAATAGAACTTTTCTACTAGTAGTAAAAATATGTCTTCTATTTCATCTTTAACAGTTTTTATTAGCAAGCAATTGCATTTTTAATTGGTTAGCCTTTGACAAGTTTTTATGATGACGTTTCTTAGATTTTCCAGAGAATTTTGCCTGAACAACATATGACCGATATACTGACGTCGATTTATTAATATATTCCCGTAAAACCACATTACTTGACTTTGTAGGTATACTAAACAAAGTCGAACATACAAAATAATTAACTGTCAATGATTAAGTGTCTATTGCAAATCAACTAATAAAAATAATCTCATTTTTTTATTTCCATCATAAAAAATAAAATTCGGATTATCGGCTTCTTTTCAAAAGCACTCAGTTTGTACGATTTAATAGTTGTATCAAAAGAAGAAATAATTTGAAAATAATTTTAAGCTTCTCGACAACACTAATTATTTCATATTCAACGCAAAACAAAAGAACAAAAAACAAAATATTCATTCTGACAGACACAAACGATTCAATATATATTATTTTACCTTCGAAATCTATTACAACTACAATTGAAATAATTGTAAGAAAATAACTTATTTAAGGTTTTGATAAAATTTATGACAACTATTTCTAAAATGTTGTGCCTTGTGGTGCCGTGATTATCGTCTCGGAACAAGAAATTGGAGAGCCGAGTTCAAATTCCAGTTAAATTCCTTGCATTCACTTATGCGCAAATACGCTTAGGAGAAGTATTAATCCGTCTCTGCTTCCTCCAGCTATCCGTTAAGTAGAAGAACAGATTGACTTCTATAGCCTTGGTTGGAAACCAGTCTACCACAGAAAGCAATGGCAGGAAAATCTTCTGTCCATTCAGTTATGTTTCTTTTGAGACATGATCCCATAAACCATTCATCAGGCACTTAACCGTCTGACCTTTAAAACAATACAAGACTTAATTAATAAAAAAGATAACAATCTAAAAGTTGAAGGAAGAATTTACTTTATCACTTGTAATTTTCACAAATAATATAAAGGAGAGACCGCGTGGAACATAAATAAAGGATTATATGAACACAAAATGGATATACTTTACAAAACAACAAACAAAATAAATTTGTTGTCACTTTAATGTGCTTGAACATAATTTTGATTTAAACTGTCAGCTCTAATTTAAATAGAAAACAATTTATTGAGACAAAAGCGTATATAAACTGCTTTAATCGCTAGATCCTCCATATTAAATTTGCGTTTAGTTTTTTACCATAATTAACATTGCTGGCAGATATGCTATCATAATGTGTGATATTTAATAACAAAAGCGTTGAAAATATAAACGTAAAGAGAAAGAAATTAATGTAATTGGCTAGACGGAATAACCAAACATTTATTATAAAAAAATAAGATCTATAATTAGAAAAATTCATTGTTCCTTCTCCTGTAAATGTGTAGTTATATGAACTACATCACTTTATTTCAATGAGGTCATAAAAACATTTTTCTACTTTGTCATAATATTGTTCTAGTATATGAAAATGTATATATCCTTTTCATCTATGTACTTTCATAAATAATTCGTATATGTTCGATTCTAAAAAGAGCGATATATACCAAGATATTTCTTATCACCTTTATAAAAGTCGGAATGTTTTAATCGTTTTATTCCAAGCAATGCGGGAATGCAATTAGTACACAGAAGGCTACAGAGATTGTATATAGAAGAGAAGACTGAGAATAGGGAGGATTGAGAAAAGAACAAAAGATGAACCGGATTCAAGGTCAAGATTGACGTTGCATTTATATTTTTGTTATGAAGGAGGAACATAACCGCAAGAAAGTTTCACAGGTGGGAAATGCGAGAAAAGAATCTGTGAAATAGAAGAGGGGGGTGGATTTAATTATTTCAACAAAAATAAACGGGTGAAACTTAGATTCCAATCTAATAGCACGGTTCAGTTCGTGTAGTCTAGGTATCAACGACAAAGCTCGTCAGAAAAATATTTGTAGAAACGTCCATGAAAATATTTGTATTTGTATTTCGTCCCATGAAAATATTTGTAGAAACGAGACGGAAGATATACCATCTCGGTGAGAACAAAAGTATGCCGAGATGTCTGGTTAAGATCGATTACATTATAAACATTTCTTTGAATTTTGCCAAGAATCTCGATATGTACAGCAAGAGCAACAGGTAAGATATGGCAACGGTAAAATTAATTCTGGTGATAAAATATTCCTGGCCCGTCACAGTGATCCAAAATACATTAATAATGTCCATTTTTAAAATTTTAATAAACATTTATATCCTACGAGGATTATTTATTTCAATTTCGCGCTACAGACTAGATTAGTTTGTCGATAAAAACAGCTGTGCTGTGATAAAAAGTAACAATAAAAAAAGGAATAATCTTGGAATAAAATGTTCAAACTTAAAGGAGATATATTAATACGAATCAGAATTGATATCTGGTGTAGTACTTATGTACGATGTTTTACTGAAGATTTCACAGTTTTTTATCCGTGTTGAAGTACTTTCATTCCATCTAGGAAAAAGGTTTTTACCCAGTTGATGAAAAAAGTCATCAAGAGCCCATATCAAGTTATCATTATGGTGGTACTGGTTGGTGCTGGTGTTTATTTTTTCTATTTCTTTTTTGTCTGGAGAAGAGATGATTGTAAAAATAGGGTCAATTCAGAATAATGGGGAAGGTGATCAACCACTTTAACGAAACAGGCATGCACAGAAATGAAAGAGTTGTGTGCTGGGGTATTGTCAGTTTTCCTGGCTTCTAGATTTGAGAGCTTTGGCTAACTGCGTCAGCAAATTGGCATTGATGGTGTTAGCCCTTTTGAAAAGATTCAATAAACACAATTCCTTTTCTATTCATAAAAATTGATAAAACAATTTCTGCCATTTTTTTTAGAAAGGAGTGTTTCCACTGCATAAATTGCCATTTTGCCTGTAACTCAAAATGAATGACACAACACTACTTTTGTGTTAGGAAACGTTCAAAGAAACTAAATAGCTTTACCTCAAATAATGTCAAAATTTCTTCTGATGTGTTCAGCTTCATAAGCTCTCAGAAGACATGGCCACCACCGAGCAGAACCTTCATCGTATCAAGTCCATTGTGTAAATCATCCTCAACTCTCTTACGTGATATGTTAATAGCATTGGCTATTTGACTGATAGTCAGTCACCTGTCATCTATCACTATGTGGTTAACAGAATCAATATTTTCCTTGTTGGTGGCAGTTGTAGGACCTCCAGAGCTTGAGTAAAATTCAGTACTCTCTTTTCTCTTTCTAAATTCAGCTGCCTACTTTTACACTGTGAATAAAGCTGAGGTATCATCTGCAAATGTAGCAAATATCACAGCATGAATATTCTTAGAAGCGAAACCTTTTTAGTAAGCACGTAAGAGCACCACGATGTTAAATTTTGTTCATGTGCAAGAAAAATCAATACTAGTTATTTTTTAAAATCTTCTTTAAGTAATCAAATGCCGGTTTACATGAAAAGAAAACAAAAACTAGTAATAATAGTTGAAATAAATGCATGAAAATTTTCAGAGCTCTCGCACCACCACTGCATTGTTTGTTTATGAACTTTTCTGCACACCCATAGCGGGAAAGAAACAATGAAATTATTAATAAGATTTAAAATGAATGCATGCTAGATTTCACAGCACTGACATCACTCCTTCAGTCAGCCTATGAACCTCGTAGCTATTCATTAAATAGAGTATTCTGAAACGAAATCACAGCTTTAAGATATGCAACGATTAACTAACCAAGAAATAAGCCGCGAAACAAAATTAATAAGAGTTATGGCAAACGTCTTTAATCTAGCTGGAGTTAGTGTATAGCTAAATTAAATTAAGCTGATAATGAAACCGTATTAAGAAGGAGTTATGTAACAAAAGCAAAGTAATAAAGTATGTAATCCTCTCTATCATAATAAATAATTTTGTTATATATATATATATATATATATATATATATATAACAAAATTATTTATTATGATAGAGAGGATTACATACTTTATTACTATATATATATATATATATATATATATATATATACTATATATATATATATATATATATATATATATATATAGTGTGTGTGTGTGTGTTTCATTTGAAAATGAGTTATTTCTGAACCCTAAGTTTGTTTCAGCCTTTCGGCATCTTCAGGCAACTTAAAAACTGATTTTACCGTTTTTCAAACGCTCAAACAGATATTTTTTTCCAAACACGCAACTGGAATTTTTAAACAACCGAAACATTTTCAAAATTAGGGAGGAGTTATTTAAAGAACTTAGAACACTTTCAGTTATGTTTATATGATTCTAGTAAGTATTTATGGTTATAATTACATCTGGAGATAATTTCTGATTTTTCATTTAGTATTTTTTCTCAGTGACCTACACAGTCGCTCATCTTTTCTCCTGACACAATCTTCATACGTTTCCACTGTTGTATGATTTGGCTACTTTCATTATAGTTCGTTATATCGGGGTCTTTTTCATGTTTCAATTTTAATTTCCATACGTGGCTAGCCAGTTTGGAACAATATTTGAAGTTTTCCAGTTTAAATGAAAATTTATGACTTAGTAGATCCCAAATAAGTTTTGACCATCGATGTCATGTAGCTCTGCTTTGTAAATAATCCTTCTGTATTACAAAGTCCGTTAAGTAAGTGTTCATTTGTTTTTGTGCCTACAGTTACATTCATTTTTAATGAAGTTATTTTGTACGTTGTTAATTAAGTTTCTGGTGTTTTGTTTTTTATGTTATTTTCTAAATTATGAAATTACTAATACAGATATAAGTTCTTCAGTATAATTGTACTGGTCTAATTTGATTATGAACAAAAACTTTATATATATATATATATATATATATATATATATATATATATATATCCCTTCTGTCAAGCTCATGGAGAGAGAGAGAGAGAGAGCGAGAGAGAGAGAGACAATAGCGACGCAGCATCAGCTCATTTCATTAGAGGGACAATAGAGGAGTATCGACAGCTCAGTTCATTCTCTTTACTACCAATTATGAAAGCTCTTGCCGCGTGTTTGCTCTTTAACAGTGCCTTATTATATTTATTTTGAACAATATTGTAGAGTAGTGAAGAATATATAGATATCCTTTATGTTATAATCAAGATCGTTGTGTATTCATTTGTGTATATATATATATATATATATATATATATATCCTTCCTGTCACGCTCAAAGTTTTTAATTATTCTGTTTGTTGTTTTTTTCTTATGTTTGAACATAACATACGTAATATTATGTTGCCTTCTATCGATATTAATATTTTCCTGTCATTTTCTCCTGCACGGGCCCACTCGTAAATGAATATTATTCATTGATTTAGAATGTTGTAATGAAAAGCAAAAAGTATACAGAAATTTGTTGATACCGCGTGGTGGTAAAAATAATTTTACGTAGAGTAGTTTAGTTTCTACAGAAAAGGCTAAGCACTCAATGAAAATTGAACTCACTTCTCTGTCATAATTTATCTAGCGAGACAAGTTTACAAACTATTACACCCCGTCACAGTAGGCTTACTATAGCAAAAACTCAATAATTCTAAGAGAAATAAAACGTCTATTAAAAAAAATATACATAAACATGTTTTGATCTCGGGTTTCGTGAAAAACGCTATTAATATTATGGAGAAAATCGAGTGGCAAATAAATAGAAATATTAAATATTTTAGCGCTCACAATTTTAAAACTGATTTCAACAAAACTAACCGCATAATAATGAAAAAGGCAACAAAATATAGCAATACTATAACGATTGTTATCTTTTCTGTATTACAATCAAGAAAAATCACAATTTCGAATAGACCAATGTCTAATAAAATTTGTACTCTTTATAAATCTCTTAGAGTTCTTCTGCCCCGTTTCAGTTCAAAATAAATTTAATATCTGAGTGTTTAATAATATTAATTGTATTTTTATCTTTAGCTATTAAATGAGTTATATTTTTTTTTTTTAATTTTGCACAGTCGCATTATTTTCGGGCTGAAATTACATCCCAATGCTCGTTGCTTGCTTCATGATAGTTAATGCTATTTGCGGAAATAATACCATTAAATTTGACGGCAGCTAGAATCCATGGCGTATTAATAGCTTATATCAGACTATCTTGTCTTCATAAAAATGTTTTTTTGACTCGCACAATTCTGAAGATACTTTATCGTGACAGGTTTATTTTTTAATGTTTCCAATTTAAGCAGGTGATTTATAAAATGGCTTGAAGACGATATCGTAATCCTCGAAAGTCTGTAATGTTTTAAAGAATTATATAAGAATATTACAAAGAGAGTAATTTGAAAATATCGATATTAAAATTGAGTTTTAATCAATTACACATTAGTAACACTATTATAATTTTCCTAGGTGAAACATTGTCATTAAAAATTTTTATTATGTATTTTTTCATCTTAATTTCTTACGCTCGCCGTCAACAATCCCATATCGGCTTTAAATAAAGGACTTGCATTGCAGTAGAGACTATGCTTCTATCGAGACACGAACCGTCATTTCTTGTTTTTGGAAGACTTATTTTTGTGGTAGCTTCCTTACTAATCTGGCTGCAAAAACATCTTGTAGCAATCATTTGATTCTAGATATTTAATATTTCATCATCTAACATTACCTAAATATGTTTAATCTGCAGAATTTCTTCATTTTCTCTGTGCCGTGTTCCTTCAGGACATAAGCGATCATGGCCTTCTACATTGCCTTATCTTTAGTAGCTCTTGACGCGTTTTATCCTTTTACCCCTCCAAAACCCCGCTCTTCCATTCATTTAATAAAGCCCATCAAGTATGTCACGCGTTGCTTTTCTCTGTTTCTCTTTTCCTCTGTCTTACCTTTGAGTATAAGATTCTCCAAACCCTCTTTTCTCATTACATGTCCGAAGAGCGTTAGCTGTTTTTACTGATGTTAAATATTAGTTTCCTTAAAACCTCATCGATGCTCACATGCTCAGTTCATGGTATCCTCAGTATCCTTCTGTAGAATTACATTTCTGTTGCTTTGAGTCTTCCCTTTATCATTAATGAGACTGTCTCGTATTCGCTGCCATTTTGATGAACAGACATCAAATAACAATTCAGCACTCTCTTCTTTGTTTTTCAACAAAAGTTCCCTATCTCTCATTACTATACTCAGCTTCTGAAAAGTCTTTGGCCATGTCAATTCGCCTTGGGGTCTCATTTTTGCAATCTGCATCCTCTGTTAAAGCATTTCTTTTTTCTTGTTTGATTTTAGTATTCCAGCCTGCAGTTGGTATTTTGGACCCCTATTTTTACTGATGACCATGCATTCAGTTTTCTTAATTTAAACACTAATTTGCATGAGATATCAATAATAATCAAGAACGTCATTTAAATACTTTTGTTTATTTAATGTCTATTGAACTGTGTCACTTGGTATCTGTCATCAGTTCACATATCTTTTCGGCTAACTTGACAATATTTATGTGCCTTCTTAAATTAAAAAAATATTGAAAAGCCAATAATATTTTTACTCGTGTATATAAATATTTTTACAAAATTAAATCCTTACATATAGTCCCTCTGAAGACAAATCGCGTCAGCTAAAATATTCATATTGTCCTTTTACAAATATACTCTATCTGAAATTTTACACACGTATTAGATATAATAGTATTTAAGTTTAATGAATAAATTATTGGTAATTTATTATTAAGTGACAATTTTTTATCAATTGCATATGAATTTCACAAGTATTTTTCATCTGTAATCAGCCAAGGTAGTTCTATTTTAAAGCTTTTTAACAAAAATCACAGGATTCATTAAAAACCTGAGGCAAAGAATTTATATAACATATTTGTTCGACACGCGTTTCTTTCCCACGGATGCCCGTCACATATTCTTATGTCGAGGCAGCTACTGACATCCTGTGAGGCACGCATCTGTACGTGGAATCCAGGAGATCGCCTGTCAAGCCAACCCATCGAGGCATCTCACCTGACATCTGATTGAGAGCAAAGTGTCTTCTAAAATAAGACACACATATTATACAACCAATATTTGAGCATATGTTTGTAAAGGCTTAAGCAAATGCATTCGATTTACTAAATCAATAGATTTTGTTGTGGATGAACATTTGAATGGGGTAATACAAAATATATACCAATATTTACAAGAAAGGATTTTAGAATAAATATATGAATAATACGCAGCTGGCCAAAATCGTTAAGTCAATGAAAATCAAGAAAATATTTGCCTTTTGCGTTGTTACACTCAACTAGTGAGACTAGAGCTTCGAAAAATAAATATAAGAATTTTTTTAAATTTTATAATTTAATGGTGAACAGCTCAATACTAGGAATTTAGGCTATATATTAGATAGAAAAACTTTATGACCATATTTAAACAAAGTTTTAATTAGTAAACACGTAACGAAATTAACGCAATCAACACTCCCCATGGATCTCCTCCGTTTCATTAAGTGAATATATAGCAAAGGTTGCCGAGCTTCAAAGGTCAATTTCAACGTTCCGTGGTGAGATTGGACATAGTAAATCTTTTGTTAATTTTTTTTTTTTTTTTTGAAATCCCTGAGATATATGGAAAGAGAATTTCAAATATACGGCCTAAGAAAATTTAGTCAGCGTTGTGGAGTATATTTCGACGGGTTGTTTGGCAAGACACCAGCCGATCATCGAATCGGATTAAAGCCTATACGAACGCAAAATGCAGATCATGAACAATAAGACGACATTTTTGAGAGAAAGGTTTTAAATAAGGTAATCTTCAATGTTTACGCCTCCTTCGAAACCAAAAAATAGCTCGGTAAAACTTTGTGCCTAACATGAATCATAAAAAGTAAACGGATTTGTTCTCTGAGATACTGGCACTATAAGCCTATCCCACCGGATACGTTTTCTGCACGGCAGAGTGGAAGAGGGCCAACATGATATAGGTGTTATTTCCTTACTAAGAACAATAGAGATTCCTTTTGTGCAAGGGCATCAAACTCTGGCTAGTTACTTTTACTTGTTGGATAGAACGTCCTTATTGACTGAAGAGCCTAGCTTGTTCGAAAATGATTCGATCTTTCAATAGAACAATGCTGCAATTCATAATACTCGCAACACAAAGGATGTTTTCATGACGAATAATGAAATTGAACATGTTCATCTAACCTGAACACTATTGAAAATATCTGGGATTGGATAGCAAGGAAAGTTGATAGAAATAGACATCAATTCTAAACAGTGCATGATCTTTGTGAAGCCTCTTCTTCAGTTGGAATAACATTTCATCCGGTCTTCTTTAGGCATTTATATCGACCATAGCAAATTATGAGGTTATTCGTATTGACGGCCATGCAGCGCACTGCTGAGATATCCAGTTGGGCTTTTCCTACTCTTTTATTTTAGATATGATCTTTAACTTTTTACCAGCTTGTTTTTGGCCTAATTATACAACATTTAAAAAAAATTAATTTATATTTTTTTTATTTTGTTCAGTTTTTCAATTTCTACTGTAATAAGTGATCGAGTTTAACGACGGAAAAGGGTTTTTTAATTTATTTTCACTGGCCTTAAAATTTTGTCCAGCAGGATATATTAATCGCTATAAATAGATATTTATGAAATACAAAAGTTTGCAGTCATATTAATAACAGAAACATTTCTTGAATAAAAATCCATTCCTATTTAAATTCACTGACAATTTTAAGTGTCTCTAACTAAGGATCTAATGCAAATGACGCAGATGACCCTTATTAATATTTTCCAACAAGTAATGTATATGTAGTTTTTAAAAACAACATACCCCGTCAGAGCATAGACGATAATGACTCTCCACAGCCTTTATTTATTTATTATTTTTAATTGTCTGTGAATTGCAATGTACTCTTAATAATCATAAAGTGATTTTCTTGATAGAAGCATCGGAGAGACAAGTTTCCAATCTGGGTGTGTTCGTTATATTTAATCCAGGTAAATACTAGTATTAATTCCTCTCTTTCTCTCGGCTATGGGTTAAAGTAAGACCTGTATCACTAAACAATTATCCCCACGCAAAATTCTTTAAATATAAAAATATCTTTTGGCTTTAACCTTAAAAATTCTTTCCAGATTACTGCAAGCCGTAGAAAACGAATCAGTCAATCAATCATTCGTTACTTCCTGAAAAAAATGGAATACAAAATATTATTTAATTCGAACAAAACCATTAGGTTACGGACATTAAAGTTTTGGTTCGTGGATTTGGTGAATGTCATAAGCATTAAGTTCTTTCGATTTGGACTCTTAATAGTATTTGCTCGTACGTCTACGACCATATTGCCGAGTATGCTACTTTAAATCTGGTGTAAATCGCCTTAAACAATTATACGTAAAACCCACAGACATGTTCCAGAGAAATGTGGACAAAGACGAAGATATTGATAAGTATGTTCAGTAGTTGCAAATGCATGGTTTCAAAACGGTTAAGGTTGCTCAAAGTCGAGACGAGTGCATAAGAGACGTGTCCATTACCGACATGCATTTTAATTGCGCTTTAATTCTATTGGACAGCCTCTTTAGAAACAAAACCCTTGATCTGGAGACATAGTTAATCAAACCAGAGTTCTATACCCAGCACAGAAAAACTCTGCTGAATCATATTCACATCCGCTTTCACTAACTGTGTGAACAAGAGTGACAGAAATTAGATTCATTTGTCAACAATGCATGTGTCTGTTATTTTACAGTGGATCACGTCACAGCCGTAAAGTGTGCATAGCCAGAGGAGCTGCGTGTCACAATTCGTGGAAAAAAGCACTTTTCTAAAACTATGTCGATTATTTGCACTTCGACCATCTCACTTACAATTTTATTCATTGGCGACCACTACGCTACTTAATTTATTAAATCTGGAAAAATGAGGCAAATGCTCTAATAGACACTGGTAAAGCCCTGTATCATTTATTAATTTGTTCCCCTAATATAATCAGGTTCCCCACTTTGGCAAAGTCAGAAATCTACCTGAATCTACTAAATATTTTTTTTAAATTCACTGACTGTCCCGTTTGTGTAAAATTGAAACCACGTTTCTACAAACATGAAAATTTCACCTGATAAAGATTACACAAGCAATGGAGAAAAAATCGGCATATATTTTAAGGATCATCTATCTCGCAGAACCGTTACATGTTAAATGTTTCTCGGTTTCCTTTGCTTGCCTCAATATGACAACTAGTTAACTGATTTTCACCCTGTTCGAGACTCAATATTACATTAACTCTGAACATGGTTCCTGGTTTCTATCTAAAAAACAACGTAAGTACTTCAATAATTTTGGTATAGCTACGAGTCGAACAACTCCTTACAGCCTCCAAAGAATTGGTTAGCGCAAACGATACAATCAAATTATCTGAAAGCACTTAACACTGGCCTTGGCTTTGAGAATCTACGAGAATCACGGTGAAAAGATTAACTACATATAGTGCTGCATGCCATAATATCTCTATTCTGTGCCGCAATCTACATACCACGAACGAATATTTTCATATCAATGGCATTCCTTGCCCACTTTGCTGCTAGTCCCTAGTCTGGTTCTAATGTTGTAATGTTTGTGCTAATAATGACAAAGCTTTAGTCGACGAGGTTCAGCTGTTAAAAACTAATGTTCATGTAAGATTTAATGGCAGACGTGAGTCTACTGTATATGTGTATTATTTGGCTCTAGTTGGGAATAAATACGAGCTGAGAGAACCAAAAGTTAGATATGATACTCATGTTAAAAAGAGCATGACAGACGTTAAGGAACCTGTGTCTTATATCTATTCTAAACCATTGATGTACCTTGAAATACTTTTATCGGTGCCCTCCAACTCTGAGGATCAACATTTTACTGTAATTCTCAAGGAATCGCAGAGTAGCATTACGATATCCAGACCATTTTTTTATTTTTTATATAAAAAGTGTGGCACAAGGACAAAAAGTGGAATGGGGAGATTGGTTTTCATCTGTTTTAAAATAACAGAGCTAGACTATCGCTGACTATATTCCTTGCACCAAAATCTCACATTCTTACTTACCATTGTTACTACAAACACCATAATACCACAAAGGCTTTAATGAGATTCTAATTAGTACCAAGTGTACAATTTTTCTGTGGGGAGTAAGGAATAACCTTAATAATATTCCTTATTACAGTGACGCAGTAACTGTGAGTTCAATCTTTGGATCGGGCTGTGTACTTGGCCACGGTGAAACAGAGCGAGAAATAAGTAAACATAAAAACAACAACTAGACGTGATATCCCTATGAATGTGCAAAGGATGTAGAAACGTCTACCCCTGTTGATTAAATAAAAGGTTTTGTTCTGAATTCGTTGCAGGTTAGATGTTTGAATATACAACTGATGATGGTCGGTGGGCACAATGGCTGAAACGTTGTGACGACAACAAAATGGGGACAACAGTTCGAATGTAAATAATGTAAATAATAAAGTATCTTGAGAGAAATACCTCCTGGCAGGCAACGATAACTGAAACTATGTAACAGAAACTGTTGAGATAAACCATTCCATATGGTATTTTAGCAGACAGTAATAACTGTAAAACGCTGTTACACCCACTGTCATCCTTGAAAAAATACCAGATTAGGTTAATTCCTAATACGAACTTTGAATGTGAACTGAAAATATACCCTAGAATATGCAGACTGCTACATTAAATAAAACATCATGTTGACATTGACAGTACGATGTTATGTCGGATGTTACACGACAGGTTTTCCAGAGAGAAAGCTTTTTATATTCGTTAGAAATAAAATATTTGCATCCCATTTGTTTGAGTATTAAACCAAAAGTTGACACTACAGCACTTTAGACGATGGCATATGAATTCATTTTCCAACCGTTTTCCATGTCGCACAGGCAGGCAATGGAGAGGTTAGCGTGGGAGTCTGGTAAGACGGTATTTTTCATTTCTTTTTCAACTCCTCCTAAAACTGAAAATTACAATTCCAGGATTGATGGCGCATAGCTTCAGAGTAATGCGTTGCTATTTCCAATTGAAGAGACCAGAAAAAACATTTGAGTGACAATAATCGATATATTTTCCAAAGATAAAGAGATTTGTTGCTTTTATTGTATTGATTTCTGTATAGATTAACAACGAATCTAACGAAGGAAGTACAAATATTTTTTAATGTTGTATGAAGCAAGATTATTTTTGTTAACATACTGTGGCGTGACGTGGCTTCCCTCTGTCTCTTCTAGCAACATTTCCATACGGCTTACTCTCGTCTTGAACAAGAATATGCCGAGATTGAAAAAGCAAACCTCGCTGCCGAGCTTGAAAAGGACCTACAATCCATGGTGGACTGGGGTAAGAAATAGCCCGTCAATTTTAAGGTTTCCAAAACGAAACTACCGTCTATTAACCATCACAGACAATCGTTCCTCCCGCCCATTAGCATGGATCAGGCTAGTCTCCCTGAAAGTAAAACACTGAGCCTCCTCGTATTAACTCTCACATCAGACCTCAAGTGGAATAGCTATATAGAATCCAGAGCTAAATCCGCTGCTAAGAATGTCGGTTCTCTGTGCAGGGCCAGGAAGTTTTTCCCCTCTGAAACAATCCTGCACATATACAAATCTACCATCCCTCTATGCATTGAATATTGCTGCCATATCTGGTCGGGTTCTCCTACTATCCACCTAGGTGTCTTTGACAAAATCCTACCGAGAATCTGTAATGTGATCGATCCCGACTGGGCAGCTAGGATACAGTCGCTTTCTCACCGATGCAGTGTGGCTTCCCTTTGTCTCTTCTACAAATACTTTCACGGCTTCTGCTCCGATGAACTTAGCTCACTGGTACCCCCTATATATATATTTCCTCGATCCACAAGATTAGCAACTAGGTCTCACCCTTTTACTGGGAAACCAATAAATTGTAAACGCAAATTCTACTCCAGCAGCTTCCCGCCTGTGGAAATCCCTTCCGCTTACTTGCTTTCCCGACAGCTACAATCTTCAAGAATTCAAATGTAAAGGGAATAGTTATCTTTTGTCACACTAACTTGCATCTTCTTTCTCATGCTTTTTTCTCCAGTATTCTCTTCCTTCTCCTACCCTCTTCCTGACACCCCCTGTAACCTGTCACTCTTTCTCATAACATTTCTATGTAACCCCTTGAACAACAGTGACAGTAAAGTGCCTTGCTTGGAGCCACACGATTATAAAAAAAAAACTATTTTGACTAGAATTTTTTTCCTGTTACTCTGACCACAGGAATTTAAGCTTGCTATTAGACTGGCTTCCAGGTTCAACATTTTTACCGTTGAAATAAATAAATGTACTCGCAACTTCTACTTCAAAAATTTCTTTTCGCGAACTTCCCACTGGCGGGACTTTTTAATTGCTTTCCTGATAACTACAATCTTTTAAAAATATAAATGCAGCATCAATCTCCATCTTCTGTTTTGTTATATCATCTTCATCTTTTGTACTTTCCAAATCCTCCCTATTCTCAGTCTTTACTTTCACTTTCAAAGCTTGTAACCTCATGCCTATTAATAGCATTCCCGCCTTGCTTGGGGTAATATTTTTTTTAAAATATGAAAAAAATATTCACCCATCTAGTATGAAGTATTATAACTAGTTACACTAGGTACATCGTTCGAACTAATGCCCTTGTCTTTGTTGTCATATTCACGACGTTTTGGCCGTTGTACACGCCAACCTTCTTCCGGCGATAGGAATTTCGAACCGAACACTTTATTTCGTTCGCATTGATAGATCGTTCTAGTTACACGTACCATGCCTCTTTCGGATATTTAAGTTTCAGCTACTTCCTTTTTGTAACTTAAACCTCCATTTTTTTATTCACCTCTACTGTGGCCAGTTTTTGAAAATCACAACTGTTTAGGTCAAGTCACTGGATTACTTTCTACCAATGCTTTTATCTACTAAGCCATCTATTCACCTACCTAGAAAAAAACGGAGAAATGCGTTCATTTTTGTTTAGAAGGTGTTTATTCTTCGGAAGCAAAAGCAGGAATCAAAATCTAATGGTTTGTCATCACAAGATGTCACTATGTTTTAATGTGATTTCCGACAAAGTTTCTATGAAGCACAGAAAGTATTCAATACTGCATTAAATATGAAATATAAGAAACATTCATTAAAAAGCAAAGTCAACTCTCGGATTTAAATTAAAATATAGAAGACTTATAGAGTGTGACATTTATAGTCTATATTTCCCGCCTTGATTTTTTAATAATTTTCACTTAATACGAAGGTCGTGAAGCACAGCTGATTTGTTGATTTGTTTGTTTTTTGGGGTGGCGTGTTTGTTTTTGGTTTGTTTGTTTGTTTGTTTTGTTTTTTGTTTTGTTTTTGTTTTTTTGTTTTTTTGTTTTTTTTGGGGGGGGGCTTTTCATCGTTTTAAAGTTTATTCAAACTCCGAAAATATATTAGATTGTAAGGATATTTTGAAATAATAATGATTTTCTTGATATAAGTTCTAGTAAATAACCCGTAGCTGGAGCTAGAAGAAGTTGATTCATATCATTCCCAAGGGTATTTACGTATAGATGAATATAACAGACACAACGGGAATTAGAACTTGTTTCTTCTATTTCCAATACCGAGCAGTTATCCATTGCCCCACCGGGACATTCAAGCTTCCAGTATCTGGTATTTCCAATCGGTTAACCATATACATACTGAGAAGGCGTGACGTTGCTTAACTTCGGTCATCGTATTAGAATCGCTGTTTCAACATGATAAACCAGATTAGTTGAAATGATAATGATAATTTTTGTGTGGCACATGAATAGAATACAAGGTGATAGAAAATGGAGATTATGAAGATGAGGAAGATAGCGACTGACACTTTTTCAGAGAAGCAAACCTCGGTTGTCTGTTCTTTGGAAAAATGCTGTCTGAGTGGAACTTATTTCTTTCAAAAGATGTCTTTAAATGTCACAACTGATTATTCTCAATGCTACACTTATTATTGTTCAATGTTTTGTACAAAAATAATCGTTTAAAGAAATATGAAATACACCTCGAATATTACATTATTTTTAATAATCGAATATTCTACAGAGATTCGAACTAATTTAAATGATATTAAAAATAGTTTATCTAAAGATATATTAATGTTATCGAGCAAGAGTAAAAATAATTACGATAAAAATATTATTGAGTAAAGATGATGTATAAATAAGTATATCAACCAGGAATATTTATATACTATAAAAACGGTACATTAGCTTTCATGGCTCTCCCAAATTTTCTTTCCGTTGTATCTTATAACTAATTTCGTTGTTTTATCTCTCCCAAACTTTGTTCCGTCATTCACTTACTCATGTTTGCTTGGTATGTACACCCATGTGCAAATTAACTGAAACAAAATTAATAATGGCTTTCTAGGACCTTTCCTATTTTTCTTGATCATGTGCACCTCGTCTCTCGGTGTTGTTTTTCTCTTTCGACCGCATTTTCCATTACATTTTGGACTGATGAATCCAGTTTGTTTTTTCGCCTTGATGACACGACTAACAACTGAAAAGCTGATACTAACAATATCCGCAGTCTCTCTGTAAGGCTTCCTAATGTGATTGTGCAACCTTACAATTTTCATAAGCTTCCTTGGAATAACGTACATCGTAGACAATGGATGTGGGATTACTAATCGACAGTCGAGCCAATAGTGCTTGGAAATGAGAAAAATTTGATGCAATCACAGATGACACAATATTTTTCAAGACCAAACAAATTTCAACATACATGCCGAAAATAGATTCATACTACTGCATACCACTGCAAATGACCTAATCCGGGGAAAAACAGAATCGATTACACCTTGTAACTCCAGTGGGTGTGAAACTGGCCGTATGGCGAAAGAAAGGAAACTAAAGCCGTTGTTTTAATTAATTTGCTCAAGGGTGTATGCTTTGATTTTACAAGGCATCTTTCACGATCCCAATTCACCCTAATTTAATTACTATAGTAAATAAACTTATAACTGTGGTATCATTTAAATATACTTTAAGATTTAAAATACTAATTTTATATGTAAATATAAATCTAATTTGATTTTCAGAGAATATATGTTTTCATGCTAAATAGTTTTATTATTTAAGATATATGCAGAAATGAAGACATGTTTGGTATAGAGAAAGATTATCCATTTAGTAATTGCTCGCATGTTTCAGAAGAATTAATTACTTAAACTGCTTAGAAGCTTCTTTTATTCAATAAAACCGTACGGTTTATTGAATAAAAGTAACTTCTAAGCAGTTTAAGTAATTGAATAGAATTTTGATTTCCAACCGCTTTAATAAACTCTTTAGGTAAATGAAGTCACTTGGCGTATATTAGATTGTATTAACCGCCGAAAACGTCCTGCAAAATACCAATTTTTTCAGTACTAAAATCTGTATTTGAAGCCTAAAATTATACCTGAAATAAGATTAGAAACTTGCAGTTGTAATAAACCAGAGATCAAGAAAATATTGATTCGTTTAAAATTTTCTTTATATACCGAATGATATTTTTTCTACTACGTATGCAAGTTTCTAATCTTATTTTAGATATAGTTTTAGGCGTTATTTTTCTGGAAGCCGCTTATTTAGTATATGACGGCGATTATCCTGTTTGTTGTGACGTTTTCACATCTTTCTCTATCTGTTTCATCTCTAACTGTTGCTATTGTCCCTGACACTTATTTATTACGTTTTATTAATTTCCATCTTTTATCCTTCTCACTATTTCTTTTTACCTCACCTTCTCTCTACTCATGTATTTGTCTAATATATATTATTTATTACGTAAAATAGATTATTTGAAATCTGGAAATAAAGTGGAATGGTCTTATGTCGAATGAATAGCTACTATAATTGATCATTGATGAAATTTCTATACGATACGTATGCATCTTACAGGTGTTAAGAGCATATGTGAAAATGTCAAACGTGCAAAATTGTTACAAAATGTTTTTGTTAAATACTAATGTTATAACTCGTCTTCATCCAGATATAGTCACTGCTCAGCTAAACACCTGCCCCTCTACACTTGTGATGATCTTCCAAACAACTTGATGACGTAGTCAGCCCATTTTTACTCCAGTAGTTTCTTTTTTGTCTACGATGGTATCTTGCAAGATAGCAACGGACAGATTGTTGTTTCTAATGGCGTAGCCTTAATATTTCAACCTTTAAATGGCGGTGCATAAAAGAGTTTTCAATAAGCTTGTTTCTTGTTTAGTAGATTCGTACAGCTCGTCCTTTCTGATGGGGTTTACGTAGCAACTTGTTAGGACGGTTCTATAGGATCTTATTCCCAGTGTTTAATTTCTTTGCTGCCATTTTGTTATTAATGGCGAAGGTTCGAAGTCGTATGGAAAGACCAAGAAGGCTAATGCGCACAGCAGTGAAATTAGAAAATTTCCATTGCTTGTATTTCCTTTGAAACTATTTATATTCTGGAACCTCTCCGTTGATTATCGGGACAAGTTATTTGAATTAAATACATTACATTGAATTAAATACATTAAACTACTGATGACAGACTTGTTTCTCTTATATATGCAATTGGTGTAATGTATAACAGAAATCAGAGAAACTCGTTCGAGGTTCAGTCGAGTTCACTATATTCACGTACGCACAAAACCTTGGCAAATGTATAAGTTCATCCAATAACTGTAGGTTTAATAGTATGATTTCCATCTTTAAAAAAAATTTACTTTAAAGAATTTGTTAATACAATATTCACTTAATTAAAAAAAGAATTATTGCTACAATACCAATGATATATAGGCTTTAAATAACCTACAAAATGTGGATAAGTCGTTAAAAGACAAATCATAGTCTTGAGTTTGTTTTACGGCTTTAAATTCTTACATTAATTTCCTGACCAGGGAATGAATTCATCACGCCGGCTATGATGACTAGTTTATCTTCCTTCCCAGATAGACTATCTCTGTTGTCTGTAAAGGGAAGCGAGTGTAATTCAGTTAATACAACTGAATACTAAACCATGTAATATATTTGTTGGAGTCCTTCTTATGATTAGTCTATGAAGCAAAAGAGTTACAATTAAAATTACCTAATGAAAGAAAAGAAAGTAATATTTTGTCAAAGAAAAGGAATAGTAATTTAGTTGGTTTTTTTCGTGCTACGAACAAACTAGAGATAAATGATTTTTTTCTGTAGTCAATACAATATTCAACAGCTAATCTACTTCATTTTCTTTCGCTCGCTGAATTTAATTGTAATAATTTAAAAACTGCAGACAGCAAAAGAGAACCCTTCTTAATAGATGAATTCAGGATTATTAATAGTATTGACATCATTTGCAAACATGCAGAAATAATTTTTCACTTTCAGGCAAGCTTGAAAAATCAACCCTGATGTCTGACGGTTGTCGATTTTCTTTTCTTTGTTACTAAGTTACTAAGAGTGAAAGAAAAGGACAAAACTTTAGAAGAGAAAGGACTATAAAAAACAGGTTTCAACAAGACCTAAGATGGCGACTGACGTTACATCTAAACTATTTCAGTCAAATAAAGAGACCTAATTTCCAATCTAGTAGTACATTTAAATTAATGCTGTAGAGCTAACAAAGAAGAAATATCATAATAAATAGAATAATTGTCATGAAAATATTTGTAGATAACACAATGGAAAGCCACGTCAGTAGAAGCTATAATTAGCGATTCCTCATTTCCATAGTATGAATGCCCAAAACGAACATAAAACCCTGTATTCAGAAACATCATGAATGACAAGAAACCGGATTGATGTAATCAATTTTCTACAATTAAGTAAAATTTCATAGGGTAGAAATGAAAAGACCAGCAGCCTGTTTGATTCGCTTAAATTTACAGAAAACAGGAAAAGTGAAATCATGTGGAAATATAATGAGAATAAATCATTTGAATTTGCCCTGCGGGGTTTCATACCTGAAGAGTATTAATATTACCAAGAGAATGAAAATACGCTGAACAAAAAGAAATCCAGGAAAATAATTCATTCGTCACTAGCCGGCCAATACTTTTGTTTTTAATCAGATTTCTTGCGGCTTGTTATGATTCATGCTAACAAGAGAAATGTAAAATAAAATGATGGACATTTTATTAGCAGACGTAAATGAGATTTAATTTGTAGAAATAAAAAATAAGATTAAAAGAAGAGATAGAATTTGAATAAAAAATCTAAAATGTTAAAAAGAAAATTTTTCAGTTTTGATCTTCTATCCTTAGGCAGTAAATTTCATGCTAAAAAAACTTCCCTCAAAAATCAAATATTTTGTTTGTTGTTTCCTTGGCTTAGTTCAAGTTAATTTCTCATTGCGCTATCGTCTTACGTTTCTGTATGTACTGGGGTTTAAATTTCTTTCTCTCTTTTGTTCTTGGAGTCATTTGTCTCCCAGGTTTCTTTGTCTCTTTTTTTCAGTTTATTCTGCCATCACTCTCTGGTTTAGTGCTATTACATATTCTTTGTCTATTGTCATATTGAATTCTTTAACGAGGAATCAATTTATCTACCATATCTACTTTCTCTTGTTGCTTAATTTGTGTCAATTATTATTCTCTTTTCATTTTATCTCTTAGCAATGAAATATTCACCTATCATATAATGACTTCGGGCACTTCGCCGTGGAGTAATGTTTAGCAAGCGTAACTTGCTAGGTCAATTTTGATTGAGCAGTGAGTTTGATTCTCACTGTGTGCCAAACGCTTTGGGACTTGTGCCACATACGTTTAAAAACACCATATACAATGACTTATTTTTTAATTTACAATTACAATTGAATGATGAGTTTGATCCTCACTGTCAGCTTTACACTTTTGACCTTGTATCACATCTAAACTACGCCTTGAAAATCTTCATATACAATGACTTATCTATGAACTTCAAATTCGCGTTTTCATTTTCGCCTTACAAGGTTTACAAGACACGACACATAGAAAAATAAGAATATCTTCTACAGTGTGTCATATCTCTCATAATCTCATAAGTAAAATTACTATAAATCTCCCAAGCGTAAAATTAGCATAAATCACTCATCCGTAAAATTATCATTTGTGAACTTATCCTAAGATCGTCGGAGTTTTGAGCTGAACAGAACCAAGTATTACTGATATCAATAGAAAAAGTTTCAAACAATTATTATTGGCATCGTCAGATAAATTCATTAATATTATAAATTAATAATATTGCCCTAGTCCAAACCAATTAGATTCATGTCAATGTTTCCAGTATCATATTTTGAAGACTAGAGACTGAATACATAATATAAAACTCTATGGTTTTCTAAATGAAAATAGAAACTTTTGCACACAATTGTGTATAAACGGATATGATATAAAACTACAGACAGTTATGTAATAACGTGTCTAATCACCTGAACAACAATTATGACTCGCGGTGGCAAGTTTTTGACGTGGTGGGGAGTTGTGGCGTCATTATATTTCTCTTGGCGCTTTCCACGGTTGTTCATAAATGTTGTATTAGTTGGATATGGCAATGCAGAAGTTAATTAAACCGGCAACATGTCACATGCATACTAAATAGGATTTAAATATGGCGAGTGCGAAGGCCAATGTGAGTATACTGAATGTTCCTGGATTAAGCGAACGTTGAAAGATTGTGTTATATGTGCTAAAAAAACACAACGGCGGAAAATGTAGAGAGCTTGAAGTGAACAGGAACAGGTGAAAATAGTCAGCAACAAGTGTCTCTTGTGAAACCAAACAGAACATATCCTCACAGCATTATAGATTAACGATGATCCACTTGACCTTTTTGACAGAGCTTCATTTTTGGTCTCTTCCATAAACGTTTATGATGATCTGATCGAACAGTCCATATACGTAATTTACCGAAAAGCTGGAAGATTTCGTTGCAAACAAAGAAAAGATTACTGGACTGGTATTTGATAATTGCTTCCCTATATGGCAGCAATTCAAGGACAATTCCATCTAAGATGAAGGAAACACTCAGCAACAGAAATGTCGTTCTATAGAAAAATATAAAGAATGCCATCGACCGAACATGTGAGCAATGACGAGGTTTTTTGAAAGAATGGAAATTAATAGGAAACTTATAATTAACACTAGTGTTATGGTGCCCTTCCACGAGGAACGGACTCTTCCTCTTACCATATATAATTACCTGCGTTACTTCCGAAAGACAGTTAAGGACGACAACTAGTTCTCTGTTAAAGCCAGCTACTTTTAAAGCAATAAACAGTGAAACTGTACCGTTCGAACTTACTTATTTCTATTTACTATTTATTAACACTTACTTTATACATATGTTCTTGTTATACTAATACAATTTTTTGAATCCACCTCCTGCGTTCCGTGTCTTACTTCAGACCAAACAGGTCTCTACAACTTTGGCGACGAAGATTTGCGTAAAGATTTGCCACATTAAATTGGCGACGAAGATCCACAATAATCAGGAAGAGACTACTGAAGCTTCTGGGACACGTAATAAGAAAGTAGTGTTTAGAGAATCTGATATTTACATGGCGGATAGAGTGAAAGCGAGACATGGGAAAACAGCTCGTGACATACTTGACGGGCTTAAATGAATGACAGTGCAGTTTCGGGAGAAATAACATGAAGAAATATATTAAGAGCAACAAAGAACAGGAAAATGTGAATAGCAATGATCACCTACGTCCTGAAGGGGCACGGCATATAAAAGAAAAAGAAAATTGGTCTAATGAAGCAACACGGCGCCTGTTTTCTATTGTCCACTTGCGTGTTAATAGGGTTTGGTTTTAATGATTGTATCTTCCTTGTTTTTTAGCTATGTAATTTCGTATAATGTAGAGTACAGTGCGTTGAATGATGGGTTGAACGGCATTAGCAGTAAATTGAGATGTGATCTGACAAAAAGGTGCTTCTTTGATGGGTGATCATTTTCCTTGTTATTCGCCATTGCTTCCATTTTTCCGTATTTGTGGGCGCCCAGATTTTTAATGCGCCACATATCTTTCCGTTATCAGCGAGATTCCAGCGGCTTTCTTGTTTTCAAAATATCTATAGAGTATGGCCTAAATTGAATTTAATATCAATAAAAAACCGTTGCATTTCTGTGTTGTTCTCAATGTGTACTGGGCTCACCAACAGAGATACAAAGTCGATACATTTGGCTCTTCATCCGATGGGCCAGGTATCTCAGAGGATTAAACCTGGAAAGTATCTTAATGGCCAGCAAGTGAAACTTCGCATTTCAGAGTATATCAGTGGCTGCTCTCGCTATCTGGATACTCGGCCGACTCAGATGTCTTTAGGATAGGCACACAAAGGTTGATGAACGGTAATTTAACGGGTGAGAGATTTATGCTAATTTTACGGTTGAGAGAATTACGTTAATTTTATGCTTGAGCAGTTAACAGTAGTTTTACTTATGAGAGATATACCACTATGTCAAAGATATTTAGTTCATGCGTTCTTTTCCTCTCTCTCTCTCTTTCTTTCTCTCTCACTCTGTCTCTCTCTCTTTCTTTCAACCTGTTCTTTATGAGTATCAAATTTTCCAAGCACCTTTCCTCAACATGTACACTGGAAAATTCAACTTTCTCATATTAATTATAAGTGTTCATCATATTTCTATTTTCTTTTAAATTTCGTCGTTGCTTACATATTCAATACATAATATTCTCAGTATCCTTCTGTAGAACCACGTTTCTGAGTATTCAGGTCTCATTTTAATCTCTAAGGAGATTTTCCAGTATTCACTGCCATACACGAGGAATGAGGATATACAACAGTTCAGTACTCTTTTCTTTCTAACGATTTTTTCTATTTCTTAATACTTTGCTTATCTTTTGGAAAGCATATTTCTCTACCTATATACAACTGTGGATTTCAGTTTCACACCTGGGTGCTACTTTGGTACTCTTGAATTTCTATTTAGTTTTTCATATCACTGAAAGGTGGTCGCTCCGACAGTTGGCATTCAAGCAGAATATAAGTAATCGTTATTATTTCTGCTGTTTAAATAACAGGAATTCTTCTCCGCACTTCAACGCGCTATTATTTTTATCGAGTTCATGTCTAAATAACATAAGCTTTTCATTGTATTATGAATGTTTTTAGCTTCTTAATCGTTAAACATGTTTCAATGTATAGACTACATTATTCGTCTTATTTTGTACGTTTGTGTCTCTTTCATAAGGTTTTGCCAATAATAATGATTTACACTTCTTTCAATTTAATTTCCTGGTTTCCTAAAACAGCAACATCAGTTATTTAAAAAGATACTTTCCAATGCCCTAAACATGCTCTTCTGGCTGACATAAAGCGATTGATTCAATTTTTATCTTAGTTTATTTGGTGTTTATATTTGGTTTAGTTTTCTCTCAGGCTAATTCAGAAAAGATATCTGTGCGACAAACTTTATAGCTAACACATCACTCAATATATCCCAGGACTAACTAATAAAACAACAACGTTTAGGCAAAATTTGACTTTATTCCTCAATATAGTCTCCTTCTAAGGTGATACACTGATTCCAACGCTTCTCGAACAACTCGATACCTTTTTTTGTAGAACGATTTGTCTTTGGCCTCTAAATACGCCTCAGTTTCTGATATTATTTCTTCAGTGGAGCTAAATGTCTTTCCCTGGAGCATTCTTTTGGGATCTGCAAATTGCCAGTAGTCGCCGGGGGGCAGATTCAAAGAATAGGGTAGATGCAGAGCAATTCGAAGTGTAAATTCATGTAGTTTTACCATCGTTGCGGTCGACTTGTGACACGGTGTTTGAAAAATCACTTTTTTCTTCTTCATTTGTGGCCGTTTTTTTTTTTGGGCGATTTATTCCTTCAAATGCACCAATAACGCCGTATTATATTTGCCATTGATAGTTCTTCTATTCTCAGGGTAACCGATGAACAAAATATCTTGCGCACCCCAAAATACGGAGGCCAAAATTTTGCTTGTTGATGTTTTTATCTTTGGTCGCTTTAGGCGGCTTTTACCTGCTACTGTCTACTCAGCTGACTGCTGATTTGACTCCGGAGTGATGTGGTGGATCCATGTTTTATCCATTGTCACATATTTACACAAAAATTCTTTTTGCATTAAAACAGTTGCAAACAATGCTCTAAATCGTCGACGCATGATTGTTTTTGAATGACTGTAAGCAAACACAGCACTCACCTTGAAAACAGCTTTCTCACTGACAAATGTTTATGAAAAATGATGAATACACTGCCTTCTGATATGTTCAACTCCTATACTATCTCATGCAATTTGAATTTACGATTGGTCAAAATAAGTTTGGGGTTTTTGGGGTTTCCGAGACAAATGCCGATTTTGTGCGACTTTAGTGTTCAGCCTGATTTGTGTCTGTACGACCGCGTTTAAAGTCAGCCTACCACCTCGTAACCGTTGTTTTCCAACGGAGCAGTGTCAGAATAACACTTGTCAAGGCGATGCTTTGTTTGAATAGTATTTTCCCAGAAGAAAGCAACGTTTTTTATCAACACACGAAATTCAGCTTTTTCCATTGTTTGAAAATTTGCAATAGTAGCATCTTTTAACTAACTGTAATTTCTAAAATAATAATCCGATTAGGCCCAAATTTGTCATTTGCTATTTGAAGGTTAGTACTTCATAAACATCATATGGAATTTTTTATTAGTGGCACCATGTCAAACCCAGGACTTATGAGTGTCGTGTTAAAATTGTGTCTGATTTAAAATTTAAAAAAACTTTGGTCCAGTGGTTAGAACATTAGCTTTCTGACCATGTGTCTCGGGTTTAAATCTCACCATGACTGATTGTCAAGCAAGCAACTTCTTGATGTTATCAGTCTGCAGGAGGCGATCCCAGCGTGTGACATCTTTGGGAATTGTCTGATCCAAGCCTTGTGATTGAAACTGGGCAGACGGCTCCCTTTGATGAGTCGTCGATGGTTGTGCTAGCTTCAAGTCACGAGTCATTGTAACCGAGGGTTTGAGCGTCCTGGCCTTGTTCAGATTGTTGTTCATGCTAGATACCGCATAACGGCATATACTCTCCTGCTTTCTCTCTCTCTCTCTCTCTCTCTCTCTCTCTCTCTCTCTCTCTCTCTTTCTTTCTCTTTCTCTCTGAAACTGTAACTAAGGTCCATTCAGCATAGTTACTGCATAAACCAGATGTTCTTGAACAGGCGTCTACAACAGAAATTAACTAGCCGTCCTATTTCACAGGTATCCTTGGCGGCGAGACATACATTTTTGCGTCAAGGTTATTATTATTATTTTTTATTGATTTTTCACCCAAGTTGTACCTGGTGGCCTTTGTTAGAGATCGAGAGACAGCAGGTCTTTTAAAAACCAGTAAACTGCACACTACTTTGATTTTATTATGAGTAATGCTAACATCTGGAGAGTTCCAAGTTTTCCTCTGATTTCAATCCTACTAATCTTTTTCACATAGTCTTCGTGACTGACTCAAATTCAAATTATTATTTCCTGTATTTCCATGTTCACACAAGATTTATCACATTTTTCGTGTCTTCTAGTGGATTCTCTGGTGACATGCATGGAGATTAAATGACAGAAGCACTCCTCGGAGTGTTTCTGTCATTTAATACACCTGGGCCTTTTTTAGCTAAATAAACAATTATATACAGATATGGAAAATGAAGGCAAATCTTCCTCAGCTTTCGTACATCTAGACACATCGGACGCCTGAATCATATAATCAGTGTAAAATTGAATGAACAAATTCAAGTTTACACTGATGATGTGATTCGTTTAAGTATATTATGTGCGATATTAAATACATCTTCTTGAATGATAGCTGCTTTAGTTCTACAGAGAGGTTTAAATATAAATACTTTTCAATTTTCTGGATTTCTTTTCCATTTCATCAGAAGAATGATTATATTTCATAATATGTTTTCCCCCCAGTAGCAACCTAACGAGGATGTGCGCGTGGGGTTATGGGTAGCGGCTAAGAACAAAAAATTAAATAGCAAAGTACGAAGTTCCACTAAGTTGGTTGGCCTTACCTGCGCGCTAATAACTTTTCGGAAAGTAAAAACCCATCTCTTTTTTGTTCTATCTATGGATTAAATATTAGGGAAAGCTGGACAATTAAGATTTGATTGGCAACCAAACTAGGAGACGTGCAATCGTAAATTAAATCTGACTAGGTAACTTCTCCATTTCTTTTAAAACCACAGCAGCAACACTTACGATAAACTTCATCCGGCAGCAAGAGGTTGTGAGAATCGTGGAAGCAATTATTATTACTGTTTTTCTAAGGTCTACTCCGACCCGTGATCGTAGCACTTGTTAGAATCACAGCTATGGACAAGTATTTAAACCCTAAACTGAATTTATGAATGCATAAAATAGATTTTTATAATAAAAATAACAACAATGCAAGTTTGAAAATAAAAATATTACCAGTAATACATATAAAAAAATACCAACAATAATTTTTTCGAAAGAATATATTACCAGCAGTAGATTTTTAAAAAATCTATTACCAGCAATACATTTGACTCTCAGCAAAGACCATCTTTACAAAAATACGTCAATGATATATCTACAAACTGATTCCTTACAAGGAATACATATTCATATGAACTTATCCTAAAAATCTTTTCGGCATTAAAAAATCCATTGAGATTTATATGCTGTAAAACTAAATCTAAATTTTATTGGGCGCTGTGACTCCATATTTCTCAGTAACGTTTATGGTAGTTGAATGAGTAAATGACTGAATGAGTGCTAGGAACTGATGTTCACCCAGTCTAAGTCTAAGCCTGAGTCTAAGTTTTGTCAATATTTCTGCGTAGAAAGTACACTGGTTTCTTACTCTTACACGCCTAATGCTCATACTGTATATCGACATTTTTAACGGGACCGCTTCCATTACAATTTAGAATATTTCAAAAACCACAGCAATAAATATTAAAAAATGTGATGAATGATATTGGCTACGTCGTACATCTAGACGCATCGGACGCCTGAAATTTAAGATGTTAAGCCTCCTTTTCACGTGATGCAGATTTATGCCCTGTATTTGTTGTATTTTGTTCTCTCCTCTTGCATACACATGATTCCAACAAGAAAATCATTTAATCTGGAGAAGTCAGTTTGAAAGACTAAAATCTTCTATAGCATATTAGTTTTATATAATTTCGTTAGAGCCATGTAATATCGATTTTCATTTTACTAAAACCGAAATATGTAAACATATCAAAATCTTTTCTTTAATTAACGTTACGAGATATTTTGTCTGATTTAAGTCTGCAATGAAGCCAAATGTTGATTTACCGACACTAATTACATTAAATACATTAATACTATATAGCGAGTAAGTGAAATGATAGAATAATTTAAATTATAAAAATCGTAAATAAAATATATCATAGAATATATATATATATATATATATAGTGTTGTACTTTGAATCAAATCTTTCTTTATCTTCTTTCTTTAATTATGACGAAAGAAAATAGAAGTAGTATTAGAGTTTTCTGATATAAATAATACAGATGAGGGAAAATGTTTTAAAAAAAATTGTTTGAACAGAAACAATTTTAACAGACAATACTACTGGTTGCTCGGCCATTGAATTTCACATATTTCGTATAAGCACATAAGTAATGGTAAGATATCTAACCATTACGATTATATTCAAATATGAGGTTTTACTAATGTATAATTGCAAAAATTATCTATTTTGTTTTTAAAAATTTGTAAATAGACTTCATACAGACATGAAACTTTGTTTCAGCAGAAGAATTGTTTGCTGTATTAAGGTAATGCTATAAAATTGTTTATTAAAATATTTATCCTGGTGCCATAAGTGGTTTCTGATTCTCTTTTCTGTTTTTATACTCCCTATTATTAAAAGACCATTATGCATTTATTTGTATATATATATATATATATATATATATATATAATCGTTTCACCCCAAGCGAGGCATTCCACTGCCACTATTGCGCTTGGGGCTACATAGGGGAAGGTAAATAGAAAGAGTGGTTAGATATGGGTAGTTGGGAGGATGGGAAGAGTGTTTGAAAGAATGGAAGCGTGTTATTGTGTTAGGAGGTGTCTATTGACCTTACATTTAAACTCCTGGAGATAGTAGCCGTCGGGGAAGCAGTCATGTGGAAGGGAATTCCACAGTCGGGAAGTACGAGAAAAGAAACTATTGGAGTAGAAGTTGCATTTGCATTTTATTGGTTTCACTGTAAAAGGGTGGGATCTAGTTGCTAATCTAGTATCTCGTGCAAATTCGAACCAAGGGGGCACCAGTGATCGAAGTTCATCGGAGCAGAAGCCATGGAAGTATTTATAGATGAGACACAGGGAAGCCACGTCGCGCCAGTGAGAGAAACTGCAGCCGGTCTACCAAGTCAGTATCGATCAGATTACAGACCCTCCGCTGTACCTTGTCGAGAAGCCCAAGGAGAATAGCAGGGGCACCCGACCAGATATGGTAACAGTATTCAATGCACGGGCGGATGGTAGATTTATAAACTTGCAGGATAGATTCAAACGGAAAAAACCTCCGGGCCCTGCACAGAGAACCGACTTTCATAGCAGTGGATTCAGCAATGGATTCGATATAGTCATTCCACTTGAGGTCCGCTGAAAGTGTGAGACCAAGGAGGCGCAGTGTTTTATATATATATATATATATATATATATATATATATATATATATATATAAACAGAAGTAGTAAGAGGATTTGAACAATTATTAAGCAATTCATCGAGCTTTTTATTCGACCTCGATAGAATGTAGAAAACACTGGACGGCCGTTTCGTCCTATATTAGGGACTCTTCATGTGTGCGCATCTACTACCAAGAATCGAACCCAGACAGTTATACCAACTGTACCACGGGCCCTGGTGATGAAGAGGTGACGAATTAAACTCGATGAAGCGTCGCTCGTTCACAAATTCCGTGGTGGAGCTCATCCGAGCTTCTATACCCATAGGACAGTGCCTCCCAGAGCCACGACGTCTCCAACACAAGCCGCTAAATCCATAGCATATTAAGCTGGTTGAAGCAGAGAGATATGAACAGAAGTATGGGTATAGGAGCTTGGATGAGTTCCACCACAGAATTTGTGAACGGGCATTTCTGCATTCTGCTGAGGTCGAATAAAAAGCTCAATGAATTACTTAATATATATAAATATATATATATGCTTTATTGAAACGTGTTTAATACAATTGTAGAACCTTTGAATATTTTCTTCATTTGTAAACGCGTTATTACGCGATCTAGATTTTAACATGTGGTGTCGTCAGGCGTTTTGATATATATATATATATGTATCACTCCTGTCACGCTCAGGGGTTAGGATTATTTGGTTGTTGGTTTGTTTTAATACAGGATACTCAGTACGAGGTACATCATCAATACCTGTTGTCATCATTTTAGACGGCATATTGATAAAAATATTTTGCTGTCATTTTTTACGGCACGGGCCCACTTGTTCTATATATTGCATATTAAAAGGAGAGAGAGAGAGGAAAAAAAGTGATAGATAGTAATGAAAGAAAGAGCAAAAGAAAATAAAGTGGAAGAAAAAGAGAGCGGTGTTGAGAGAGAAAGGGACGGGCATATACAGTGACAGAGTGAGAGTGGTATACAGAGAGAGACAGAGAATACTATTTATTTTTCTTAGTAGAATGATTTTGAGGAATATATTAAGTTTATGATGGAACTCATAATCACCTCCGCACTGTGGCAGGGAATGTTGGACAATTTCCTCAGGAATTCGCTTACAGTATGAATTTGAATTTATCGACGGTATTTAAAAAATTACTGTGTTAGCGTTCTTTTTTTTTTTAACAACGGGACCACAGCAGTCATTTGAAACTTGCTATTTGCCTTAAGACATTAGAAAGAGGATTCATATTACAACTATAAATAATAATCCTTGAAATAGCGGTAAACATCAAGTATTAAACTGAAAAAAATATGTGACGGAGCAAGTACGCCATCAAGAAAATGAAGAAAATATTGCAAGACAGGAATATCTCGTTGAAAACAGAGAGCTGAAATCCTATGTCATATAAGAGAGACTTCTACTAAAATACATATATTTATATTGTCAGGTGCTTATCATAAGCACCTGATCATTGCTAAAACCATGAGACTCTGAGTCGTGCTTAAAATGTAGGATAATATGTATATTTATTAATATATGTTTTGGCTCAATTATACAGCATTGAGCACTGTACCATTGCAAAATAATTAATACTTATATATTAATGCATACCTACGTGTATACACAAGAACACATACACACACACATGATTCTATGATATATATATATATATATATATATATATGTGTGTGTGTGTGTGTGTGTGTGTGTGTGTGCTTCAATTTGACAGTGAATGTTGTACAATTTCCGTACAGATGAAGTGGACATTTGAAGTGAATGTGGTTCTGATGACGCCTACTGCAAATAATAACTGTCGAAACAATTTCTTTAATACATTTCATTTTTTTATCATTTACCCCAAGCAAGGCGTTACCGCCACTGATGTGCAGGCAGCTACATAAGAGAGTAAAAGGCAGGAGGAGAGTGAAGAAAAAAATCACTTGTAGGGGTGTCAGAGAAAGGGCAAGAGTAGGATTGAACATAGTTGTGAAGACACTTGTGAAGGTAGAGAGAAAGGAAGAGAACAAGATACAGAAAGATGTAGAAAGGACAGGGAAGGACTCGGGTTAAGTGGATAAGAGATGGGAATTGACATTGCATTTAAATTCCTGGAGGTTGTAGCCGTTAGGAAAACAAGTATATAGAAGGGATTTCCACAAGTGGGAAGTGGGAGAAAAGAAGCTGCCGAGAAGAATTGCCGGCTGCATTTGATAGATTTAACTGTAAAAAGGTGGAACCTTGCTACCAGTCTGGTGACTCGGGTAAATTCTTGTAGGAGGGCAACAGTTCATCGGATCAGAATCCATGAAAATATTTGTAGAAGAAACAGAGGAAGCCACATCCCGTCGGTGAGAAAACGGCTGGAGTCGAGCTGCCAGGTCTGGACCAATGAGATTACAGATTCTCCTTTGAGGCCTGTTAAGAACCCTGAGATGAACAGCAGGGGTGCCTGACCAGATATGACAACAGTATTCTATGCACGGTCGGATGGGTGATTTGTATATATGAAAAATGGATTCAGGCGGAAAACACTTTTTGACCCCATACAGTGTGCTTTCCTTTAACGATTTATAGGCTGACCTTAATGTCGCTACAATAAAATAATTAATTGCCCAATCACTAAGAATAGAGGAATTCTCTGTACACGAGACGAACGACAAATACAAAGGAAATTCCATGTCCTATCATAACGTGTTTTTGTCCAGGAGTGGCAGAGCAGGGAGAAAAATCTATGGTAAATAATCCACCTTTGCTTAGCGCTACATTGATCAGGAACATTATTTACATTATTCGGACTATTGTGCTCATCTTTGTTGCAATTTGTACGATGTTTCGGGCGTTGTACACTCCGGCCGTCTTAATTTTCGAACCTTTATTACAATCACTGGGGTATATCATCCTCATTTCTTGCATAGTAATGCACGATTGAAAGTCATGAGTTATCTCCCTCTAACCCTGTTAGTTACTTATTCAACACTGCTGTAGCCTGGTATTGCACTCACAATTCTTTGGGTCAAATCCCAGAAACTAACCAACGTCTATATCCACTAACCACTATATCCTTAAGGATAAAAACAACTGAAATTTCAGGAATTATAAATCTAATGTCCAGTAACACTTTTTTCCAGAGTTCATATTTCAATTTTTGGATGTTAATGGTTTTCTCTAGCATTTTTAATGTTAGCGATTTTTCTCTGGTATTGAGTAGATATTCTAGACAAGAAAGTTTTGGAAAGATATGATAACTGATGCAGCGCGTTAAAGAAGATTGCTGACAATAAGAATACATGAAGATGTATTATTTTCCACAACCTGAAGAGACACGGAACTGAAAAGGATAGAAATCCGAAAAATAAGGCTTATCTTACTTGTAAAACCCGTGGGATCAATTGCCATTTACGTCATGTGTTACTAATCAAACAGCACTTGAAAGACGGGACTTTTAACGATTTATTGTTTTCATGATTGCTTGAATAATTAGACTTTTAAGAGCACCTCCTCCATCAATAATGTTTCAGCAAATTTTCTATTGTCATCAATTCTTTTGAAACTAAATCTGAAATAATAATTTATTGCAATTCAGCTTACTGTGAACAAACTCCGTGTCGTCTTCCTCTCGAAAAGAATCGATCGGAATCGTTCTGAAGAGATTAACATGAAAATGAGTATATTTGTTAATAACGTAATTTTAATCTTTTATTCTTTTATTCGTTTACAATTATTTCATTATGTCTTGTTTTTTATGATGATCATTTTAAAGATTAATTCAACGTAAAAGAGTTATAGGAACAAGAATTTGTTCAAGGTCTGTTTACCATTCCGTTCGCAATTTTTTCTATGACTTATCGTCTGCTTCTATCTTTTCTGACTCTTGTTTTTTTTTTTTTTCCATATATCTATCTCTCCGTTTCATTATTTCTATTAAATTTTAAATACTTCTTTAGTAAATTATGTCTTTGCTAGTTAAATTCCCTCGAGCTATGTAATAGTAAATATGTCACCTTTCTCCATTCTGGAAATTTCATTTGATATATATATTTATGGCTCTCAATATTCTTCTCTTTGCCCTCTATGTTACCATCGTCGAACTCAATCTTTTATTTCATGAACAAACACAATTTCTCTTTCCTAACCACTGTCTATTCTTAGTCTCTCTCTCTCTCTCTCCATATATATATATATATATATATATATATAAATCAATGTTGAATGGTGGGGGGGGTCAATAATATGATTCAACATGAATTTCACGTCAAGCTAAAGCTAAAACCTTATGTCCATGAAATATTCATTCCTATGTCCAAACTGTATATTTATCAGCGCTCTGAAGCTGCAAATTTAAACTATATATATATATATATATATAGTTTAAAGTTTCATCTTCAGAGCGTTTATAAATATATATACACTCATATATTTATGTGCGTATATATATATATATGAGTGTATACATATGTGTGTATATATGTGTGTTTATATATACCTGTGTGTATATATGAGCGTAAATATATATA